>CM031082.1:7512872-7643762 GCA_018257905.1 Gillenia trifoliata
CGGCCAGCACACTCGACTTTTGGGTGTCCACGTGTACATCCGGGTCGAGATGTGTCAGATTGGTATCAGAGCGAGGTTACTACTAACCTATGCTCTTCCTTCCGTACTCTGTACCTGTCGGTTGGTACCAGACTTCAAAATTCTTGAATCTTGGCTATCTCTTCAGTATTCTACTACCTGCCAAGGTTGTTCTCGAACTTTGTGTCCTCGAATTCTTTTCTTGGAATTGAGAAATTCTCTGAACTCTACACTTTTGGTGTATTGTTCCTCCTTGGTTTAATCCTAAGTTCTCTTAGTGTCATACCACCTCGACGTCACTAATGCGCAGTTTTGAGTAGTTTCCTCGACTTCGACGGTTTTGTCGCGTTTTCGGGTATGCGTAGTTTTAGTGCTTAACTCTGGATGCTTTCTTTACCAACTTGCGTTGAAATCGCACTGAATTGGGAAACTAATTCAGTTGTGGTATTTCATATTTTCGGTGTGTGGTGTCAGTTTGACACAACAGATGATTTTGTCATCAAGTACTTTCCCTTAGGGGCGACGCTAGGCGTAGTTGTTGGTGGAACTTGTTTCCGTGTCCGACTAATCCTAGTGGACTTAATTCGTGAGACTTAGTTTCACAAATTCTTTGCACTGACGGTGTTCTACACCTTAACCGACGACTTCTACCTTCGGGTGACAGTTGAACAACTAACGTTGTTTAACTGGACGTGCCTTTCCATTTCTTGTGGCTGTTGGCGGCAATCGCTGAATGCTTGGAGACGTTTTCCTCCCAATTATTCCAATCACTTTCCATTTTCATCCGGAAATGGAAAATTATCACCGTGAATTCCTTGTACGGTACTTTCCGCACGTGGCGACTGCAATGACTCTTCGATGATCGTAAACCGAATCTGTCGGTCGACTTTCCTGGAATATTTGTGACCACTACTTTTGGTAGTTGGGACAATTTCCATCTTCGTGATGTTGATCAATTGTGTGGAGTCTTTACGACTGTTTTGTTTGGTCGTGACTCAATTTTCTTCGAACGTTGAAGAACTTTTTCGTACTTCTGTAGTCGACACCTTCTTTCCACTCATGACTTTTTGTCATTCAAATCGATCATCTTCCCACTTGTGCATGTGCGGCTATCTAAACTATTCGTTTCGGCGACGGTATGGATTGCGTATCCATGAGTGACGAGGAAACAAACCACCCAGACAGAACCCAGAAAACCGATATTAGCCCCAGCTTGAATTCCTTAGAACTCCGGCGAAGCCCTCGAGCTTTTCCGTCGAGTTCCTAAGAGAAATCGACCTCGGTGGCCTTCGACCTAGCCACCATTTAACTCTTCGAGGTCCCAAGGACTGGAATCAAGCTCGGCATGGCTTAAAATGGCATGGGATCACTGTTCTGGAATCGACCTCTTGGTACCCAGTAGTTGGGTATGGGGCGGTCATTCTTTCGGTCTCTGAAAGAATCTATCTTTTAACTTGGAAGTTTAGTTCTGAACCATCCAGTGGTGGATCAACTTCACCTTAAACCGTGGAGGTTGGTTCACTAGTGGATCCCGTTTTCGTTTACTGGGTAACTCCACCCAGTCTACCGCCCAATTCTTTCATCGTTGTGACACTTGTCATGTTGGTGAGTGTACGCAAGAAACTTAAGAGTGCCATGTCTGTGGACGATTGGGACACAGAGCTAACCAGTGTCCGCAGTACCGGCAAAAATCAACCTTTGGCCTGTTCCGATCCAGTAAGTGGACGAACAATTCTCTTATCGATAACCTACTTTCGGTGGAGACGTACATTGCCAAGGCAATGTCATTCCATACTCTGGAACCTTTCTCCCGAATCTTGGTTACGCTACTCTGTATCCTGGTGGTGCCTGGTTGTTCCAGTGTGGAGTACTGTCGACTCTTGGGCGAGTTCGTACTTTTACCAGCAGGATACACTGAACGATTCCGATCTTGTTTTCGGAAACGTTAATCTTTCTTGGGCTTTTACTTGAATCCAAACGGATCCAGGTATTACTTATTCAGCTATTCCACCCTTGTTTACTCAAACTAATCGACCATATTGTACTCCTACCGGGTACGATTTGGAATCGCTATGCCGTGAGGCAAGGTTTGTCTTGTTCCTTGGGGTTGTCGATGATACTCTATTATCATCGCTAATCAAATTGTTTGCCAATCTCATTCCTCTGGATGTCGTGGTTTTCGACGTGATCCTAAGAATGAATTGTTACCCCAATTTCGTGCCAGTGTGGATTGTCGGCGGAGGTTGACCACCTTCTTGCCACCTGGCATACCAATTGTGACGTTCACCGGCTAGTACCGGAGAAATCAGCTTGTGGCTGACTTTCAGCTACGAGTACAACGAAACTGCTGAGTTAGGGCTTGTAATGGTTGTATCACATCTTTGACGTTGGAGGAAGGAAATTCTTTTCGTGTTGACGATCTACCGGTTGTCAACAAATCTTCCTGAGATCTTTCCTGACGATCTATCTGGGTTACCGCCTGATCGAGAAGTGAAATTCACCATCGATCTTTCCAGGTATTGATCGTATCTCTCTTCCTTACCTCTTATCTTTTGGCTCCACCTGAGTCGTGTGAGTCAAAAGAATATTTCTGCTTCTAAAACTTTTCTGCCTGCGATTCCTTCAATCTCGCACTTCCTCGTGGAGCTCAGGTCTTGTTTATTCAAACGAAGTGACGGTATTCTAAGGCTCTGCATCGATTTAGGCAATTTGTTCGGGTGACGACTAAAAACCGCTGCCTCGCCTAGAATCGATGATCTCTTTGACCAGCTCCGAAGTGCACAGTCTTTCTTCGAGATCGATCGGAGGTTGATTGTTCTCAACCGAAGATCAAAAATGTTGTTGTTACTGAACAACTTTCTGGACTCGTTACGAGCCTTACGAGTTCTTTGTCATACCTTTCGGGATGACAATCGCCCCAGTAACTTTCATGAACTTGTTGACTCGAGTACTTCACTCGTACCTCGACAAGTTTGTGATAGACTTATGGTTGACTTTCTGACATATTCCAATTCTGGGGCCGATCATGCGAAATGACACCGTCGCATGATTTTGTTGAAGTTTAAGGAGTTTTCAACTTGTGCCAACTCTGACCTAATCATATGTCTTTTTGGGGCATATGATTCCTGCGGATTGCTTTCTTGTCGATCCCCAAATGGTCGCAGTGGCGGGAATCTGGGAGCAACCGCAGAAGGGTTACAAGATTCGAAACTTTCTTGGCTTAGTCAGTTTCCATCGACGTTTCGTGAAAGATTTCTCTTCTGTTACTCTGCCTTTCACGAAGCTTGCCAGGAAAATTCTAGGTTCGTGTGGAGCGACGACCACGAGCAAATTTTCTTGACTGCTCAAGTTCGGTCTAATTCTCGCTCTTGTTTTAGCACTTTCCAAAGACGGCGGTACTTCGTAATCTACAGTGATGCGTCACTGAATGGGTTGGAATGCGTGCTAATACAACATGGATGGATAATCGCTCATGCCTTCAGACAACTGAAATCGCATGAGATGAATTATCATACCCATGATCCGAAGCTGGTTGCCAGTATCTTTACTCCGAAGTTCTGGCGACATTTTCTCTCTGGTGAGACGTGTTGACCATTCACTGACCACCAAAGTTTGAGGCATCTCTTTTTCTCTGGGAGACCTCAATCTCAGTCAAAGGAGATGGATTGAGCTGATGAGTGACTACGATTGCACTATCGATTACCACCTCCCGGTCGTGCAACGTAGTAACTGGTGTCCATCATCAGAAGTCCTTCGGACGACTGATTACTCGTTCAGCTAGTCGTTTTTCCTCTTTTGATTGAATTTCGAGGCATTGTTGTCACGTTGAGTTGTTGTCGTGACGAAGCGCTCTTAACCAACCTTCAGTTGAGGCAATGGTTATTTCTTTACTGGCGACGCTTTTTGAGGGAGCTTTTTGGGAGACGTTACGTTGTGAACTGTTTTTACTCGCATCTACCTCATTGTACTTCTTATGGAAATTTCGGGGACGAAATTTTTATAAGGGGGGTAGATTGTTACATCCCGTTCCGGAAATAATATTATTTTATTCCCGGAGGTGAGATTTTGCCCTTGGTTGACTTCGGTTGACTTTTGCGTCGTAGTTCGTACGACGCATTCCTTCTTTCTTGGCGTGCTCGTCGATACGAAGCGACGTGAAGGCGCGAGCGTACGTCGTTGGACTTCCGGGTGAATATTTTACGAGCGTTGATTTTCGACGTTTCCGTAATTCACTTTGAAATTTGGGGCCCATTTGGCAGCAGGCCCATGTGGCCTTATCCCAGAAAATCTGGACTTTTGTCTACGCCTTGACCGTGTCCTCACTGCTTTTCCTTCCTCTCTTCTTCCTCACGCAGAAAAACAATCCCATTTTTGGCGGTTTGAACCAAATCACAGAGGACCCTGCAGCTTCTTCGAGCCATCTTTCATCAGCCAACCAAATCCAACTCCTGAGTGTAGTGAGCCCGAGAAGCACCATTGAACCCGGAGGCACCAGAATTTGATCAAGGCACCGTGCCTTTCCGGTCAACTTTCGATTGATTTCGACCACGGCCGGTCCCTCATTACGGTCACCATTGGACTCACAGGGTCCACTGCAACCATGCTCGAGCCATGAATGGCCGAGATCGGTCGAGATTCAATGTTACGGAGATCGGCTCAACTTTACCCGAGGACATCTCTCCAAATTAGAGCCAACCCCGTGATTTTGAGCTCAAGTGGGTAAAATTCGGAATCTCCTTGACTCCGGAAAAACCATTTTGCCTTTTGAATCGTAGAATTTGGTTGAGAAATGAGTGAGTTACAAGCTTTAAGTTTCAGGCCAATTTTCGGTTTTCGGCGTGGGCGCCAGCCAGTAGTGACGAGGAAAAAGACCAGACGACCGGCGGCGCGTCGGCGATGACGTCGGCAAACCCCCGAGGTCGGACCGGCCCCTTCTTGCTTGTCAGCCCAGGCAGTTCAGACCCGGCGCTGACCCGGCTGGATGAGCTTGCTTGGTGGCTGTGGCGATGGCGCCCGCGCGTGGCGCCGCCCAGCGTGAAGCGGCACCGTTAGGCCGCTGACTTGGCGCGTTTGGCCCGCGTGGGCGCGTGGGAGGTCCAAATTCAGTCTGTTTTCACGGGAGCTCTGTGGCCGAGCGTGTACTACCTCGGGAGTGAGTACGCATGATAATTTTGAGGTGTTTTGGACCTCAGTGAGAAAGCAAAGGGATAAGGTTTAATTAATTCGTTGTCAGATTTACCTTTGTGAGTTAATCATTGTACCGGTGATATCTCATATAGGTGAGGCCAAATGGCAAGCGTGTGGCGGCGTGTGCGACGGCTGCAGCGGCCTGGCGGCCCACGAGGCGGCGGTTTAGGGTTTAGACCCGAAACTCCGATTTGGGTTTCCCAGCACCTCCATTTTCCTTCATTATTTCAGTGCTTTTATTAATCTTGGGTGTTCCCAGAAATAGGTTTTGGCGACCACTTGGCGCTCGGAGGACGTACGTTTGGACTTCAGAAGCCGGTATTTGTGAGTGGGCCCTTTCCCTACTATTAAATGTGTTTTATGTTTGGGAAAGTATATTTGATTTATGCCTACATATTATTGTGGTTTTAAATGGATATTTATATCGTGCTATTGGTAGACTTTGTTATATTAATTTATTACTCGGTTTACTAGTTTCGGCTCGGTGTTTAGTAGGCCATGGAAATTAGTGGGCTTGGGCCCACATTTCCATTGGAATACCATTAAATTGGTGATTTTAGGTATTATTTTGTACGCGTATTGCTAGTATCGAACCGGCCCAATTTTAGGGAATTTAGGGAATTAAATATTTTAATTCCCTACTTGTACTATTTGCGATTATGGGTTTTATACCTATCGCGGCTTTGAGACGTATTTGGGTGAACCTTGGATATGGTAATTTTCTATCGTATTTTGGGTTCACCTAGTTTCTGCCATTAAGTTGGTATTTCTATACCTTGGTACCCATGGCGTATTCTCGGTATTTCACGTATTTTAGTCCTATGCTTGGTATTTCGGGTCTGACTGAGAATACCATATATATTGATTAGTTTGAGGGCGTCCCTTATAGGGAAATTACCCCACCTTGTTCTATGTAGAATCCTCTTGTGTATAACATCGCTCCCAGCTAGGTGCTTACGGTGTTTAGTGTACCGTCGGGGCCGGGACCAGCTTCACGTGATTGTTCCTGCGCACCTATACGCTCGTATGGACCCGTAGCGGAGTGCCGGCTTTGTTCTGGGTCGCACAGGCGGCAGACTCGTTGTGATGCGCATACGCCCCGGCTTCACGTGATTGTGTACACGAGGCGTGCTGTTACTTATACACCCGGCTGTTCATGACGGAATATATGCAGTATGAACTTGTGTGTTTGCTATACCTAAACGGCGTCTATCTTGTAGTCTTGGATTGTGGGGCCGGGACCACTTTCACGTGATTGTTCACACACCGTCGCTCTGCTATGAATCCATAGTAGGTGCGGCTGTTCTCGTCGTATGGCGGCTCGAGCTCGTTGTGATGCGCATGCGCCGACTTCCACGTGATTGTGTATATGAGCGTTTATCTTATAGTTTTATATTGTGGTGTTATCACCGAATTTCAACGATGCCACAGGCATTTATTATTTGGTTTACAGTTTTTGTTAGATCCTTATTTTACGAACCTTCGGGTGAAGTATTTTTTATGCCCGAATGGTACACTACTGCCCGTTTCGGACGGTAAGTATATTTCCGTACTTACCTAGTTTCTACCTACTATTATAGTACACGTTTTAAACGGTTTTCCAACCAACTACTTGATTTTTGACGGCGAGGGTTACTACTTTCGAGGAAAACAAAGGTTTTTACAAAAACGACTATTGGCCCACTCACCCTTTTGTTTTGCGCCCCTCCCGAGGTTTAGTGTCCAGAGCGTACGTTTGAGGCGGTGGTATGACGAAGGTTTCGCTGGTATTGTATATACTCACGTATCCGTACTTTGTACGATTCTTTGTTGTATAAATTCTTGCCAGTACATTTGTGTACCCAGATGTAGTTTATTCAAATTTATTCTTATTTATTTCAAATTGGCTTTCGTCACCCCTACGTGGTGTCGGCCCGGCACACTCGACTTTTGGGTGTCCACGTGTACATCCCGGGTCGGGATGTTGTCACTCTTCATGTGTTCGTAATTCTTACGCTCTTTTCTTGTATTAGTGTGCGGCGAGAGAAAAAGAGAGATTTTTTAGTAAAAACAAAGAAGGTAAAACGTAATTTTGTTTACCAAAGTATCAATGGAATGCATTAATCAACTATCCTCTCAATTCTTTCTTTGGCCCTAATTTTTTACACTGCTTTTTTGTTTTATCGGCTCTGCTGTTTCCAACTTTCCCTTGCTCTGTTGTATTCTTGGCTAGGCTTGGACCTTTTTATTGTAATTCTCTTTTCGACCAAAATCAAAGGAAAAACATGTAATTTCTAACATTTTTACATACAATGTTTGGAAAAACTATACAAAAAAAAAAAAAAAAAACGGTAATTATAGATGCCCAAAAGGAAAAAATGGAGCAAAATATTTCAATCACTCACCTTATAAACAACACCTTTCACCCGCTCCACTGCCATTACGTTGTGCTTTTGTTCATAAGAAAAACAAAAAGAAAGAATGGAAAAGTTTAATTAATAGAAACAATTAATCCCCTAAAATATAAAATTAATGATAAAGGAAAATTAAAAATAAAAATAAATCAAACAACAAAGAAGACACATGAGAAGAAAAAGTAACGTACCGGAGGCGAGTGAAGGCGATTTGGATTTTGCGGGCAAGAAATAAAAACCCGGTTGCAGCGCAAATAGCAATTTCAAATTTGAACGTCACTTTTTCTTTTTCAACGTGTTTTAACTTATAATGCTCGATCTAAGAGGATAATTGTCTTTTTTGAAATAGGAGGATAATTTTCTTTTTTGTTTAAAAAATGATTTTGTAATGGGTGGTTTTTTACGGGGGAATCATAGAGTGGAATGCTTGAAGAACGGTTTTGCCATTTGTTAGGTATCTCTTTTTTTTATTTTCTTTATCTCTCTCTCCCCCCTCTCTTTCCCGCTCATTTTAATATTTTATCATTATGTACCACTTTTTTTATTTTTTTATAACTTGTAACCACGAGTATTTTCAATATTTTATTAAAAATTTAAACTTAAGGTCTTTTGCTTTAATAATATAGATAATTTAACAAAAAACATTAATTTCATGCCTGTTCATTTCTCCCACATCGTCATCAGGAGAACTTCACTCTCCTCCACCCTCCACCCCTGCCGGTCGGACTTCCCATCACCTGAAGGTTCCTCTATTTCAAAGCCATCTTCTCCTTCTCCGTCACCGACCCAACCCTCCTCCATCGTGGAGGCTTCCTTCTCCGTCTCCGGGTCCCGCAGCGTGTTTGTCTCTTTCAGTGTGATCTGACTTCCATGGAGGAGATGACCAGCAAGTTTATCTACAAGGCCAAATAATAAAGGGCGGCGATATGTTACCGTTGCAGGTGCTGGATTCTTGACGAAGAGGAATTTGGGGAGCAGGGGAGGGTCTGCTGCCCTCTGCGAACAACCAGTGGAAGAAGAGACAAAGAACTAAAACATCTCTAGGTTTTACATAATTAAATGTATAATTAAAAGAAATAGTTAATAATTCATTTTTAGTTAACTAGATCAAGAAACAATTTAAATTAATGTCATCTTTTAGGCGATAAATTATATGATGTTGCACTTGATGATTGAATTTTATTTTTAATAATTTAAAAAGAAGCTCCCCAGCGAGTCAGCGATCGCGTTATGTAATTTATAAATATAGTCTAAAAAAATTGATCTCTCTACCTTCAATCAAATCGTTCAAATCATGTGGCTTTGTGTTTTTCATATTTTTTTTCCCAGTGTGACCTGCATGGTGGTATAAATCTAGTGTGAATAGCCTAAAGATACCTATAGAATAAGTGTGAAGCCAGGTTTTTTACTAGTGTATCTACTAGTCATATTGGATTATTTTAATTTAAACATTTTTACTTAAAATATAAGATGTTTGACCATTAATTTCTTTTAAATTTTTCTCATGAAACACATTTTGGTATATTAAATGTTTCATTATTTTGTCCATCTTGTTGAAAGAAAGTCAGCATTCATGTAATAAACATGTAATAAACATCTTTCAACAAAAAGAAAAGAATCAGCATTCATATTTTATTACATTTTTGTATTTATAATATTGATAATCTGTTGATAAAAACGACGATACGTTTTGTTATTAATATGTTATCTATCAATGTCATCAACGTAGACACTATATTGACAATTCATTTTTTAAGAAAGAACGAACATCTTATACAAGAAAAACAGTATATAAATTTGAAGGTGTGAGATAGAGAACTAGATTAATTAATAGCACACTATAGGGAGAAAAACGTAATAATCCGGCATTGGCATAGAGTCACATTGAGAACATGATTTGTACCGGAAATACTTTATGAGAGCAGAGGTTTCGTTGCACACTTTTCCCCATAAAATTGTTTAAATTCGTGCATAAAACCATAGTGGTAGTTAAGGTACTTTTACTTGCATTCTTTACATGTGCAGCACCAAAAAAACTGAGCGAAAAGAAAAAAAAAGCAAAAATCAATGTGTGTGTTCATGCCGCAGTCGTCACGTAAATTCAAAATGTGGTAGTGTGACAATTTTCCAGCGATCAAATTATACGTACGGTGTAATCAGTGGTGAAGGAGTCCATGAGTTTGGAATCCCGAATGGTAGGATGGTATTGAGTGAATCGTCGTGGAGCTGCTGGAGGATTATTGATAATCTCCGATGACGGTGATGAGTTTATGGCAACATGAATGTAGGAGGATTGTTCCTCTTGTTCTTTGCGGTAAAACTTTTGGAAATAAGATGGATTAACCTTTGATCTCTAATACTAGTTGAGACAAGAGGGAGAGCAAGGAGAACGTGAAGACTCTCCGGGTCTAGGTTAAGATTAGTCATTAGTTAGCTTTGAAATATTGAGACATTGAATGATTCGGTAAAAAAGAAAAAAGAAAAAAGAAAAAAGGAGAACGTTAAGAGTGTGCCATTGCTATAGCTTATTAAACTTAGGCTATGTGCTCATATAGCTTACATATAATTATACAATAATATACATGAAACACGTCTTATCTTTTAATAAATTTTGTTTTTCTTAATATTGATAATGTGTCGGTAAAAGTCAATATATTTCACATTGACATGTTATTAATATTATCCCGGACACCATCACCATGTTACCGGAGAGGGGAAGAAAAAGGGAAGAGAGATTCCAACTTGTAGGGGAGCGGACGGGAGGAGAGGTGGGGGGATGGGAATGGAGTCCCGATGCCAATGCCGATGGGATGTGAAGAGGTCCGGCAGCTGTGGTCATTACATGTTTGAGATAATTTTGTGCTTTGCCGTTCTGATTCGCCTGCTTTTCTCGAAGCAGTTAAAAAAGACAATTGTGATGGATAAGAAAATAATAAGGGGTTTGATTCATTCATTTATCTTTCTTATATGCAAAAGTGCATCAAGGGGCCATGCAACTCTATTTGTTTATTCACTTTCTGGGTATATCGGGAACAAATTACAATTTTTCCTGCAGAACGAAACACACAGGATGCTAACTAGACTCTGCATATGGGACAGGCTCACTGCCTCGATACATATTGCTAGAGCTCATATTGTTCAAATCCCACGAGGATGGAACAGGACAGGCAGAAGAAACTAAAGGAGACTAGACAGCATTTTCGTGTCCAAGTAGAGAGTTTGAATCTACATTAGCAAAACCCGGCCCCCAAAGATTGCCTAGGTCCAAATTCCAAACATCCTCCAAATAGATCGGCGGGACAAACACTGCCACTTAGAAAGTGCATCACTTTGGATCTAGGCACAGAGTGGACACAATAAAAAAAGTTTTTATATCAATGCAGATGCACAAAGGGATTAGTAGCCAGAATGTTTTGAAACCATAAGTAAAACAAGTTCTTATGATAGTTCTATCGTGTCCAAAAAGTTTTACCAAAAGTTTTATATCAATGCAGACGCACAAGTTCTATGACGTATGTAAACGCACACATTGTCACATACAACTTAAACATCATAGCCAGCTTCCACCATTTGGCACACTATCCAGGTTAAAAAGACCCTACGATATGATAGTTCTATCGTGTTAATCATTAACTCTAATCTCCCTTAAGAATATATAGAAATTAAAGCAAATCGGATTTAGACAAGTCTGGTGTCCATAAAGAAGCTTTGAAATTGTTGGTTAGAATTATCAGCTACTAGATTCTTCAGACAACAAGGTATCTCTTCCAAATGGATAACTCCCTAGCAAGAAGCCAATTTTATAGGGACAAGTTCCTTATCATCTGGTATCACTTAGCATCTACATGAGGGTATGGGTGGCAAGGATCCCCAAACTCACCCCCAACTTGGAAGGATGGGCCTCAGGGGACAACAATTGTGGAACGTGATTGGATGTTATGTGCCTCTTATGATTCTACATCTAAGATTGAAACAAATCACTAGAATGCATAAGCGAAATGTTCGACAGCATTCCCTAAAGGGACAAATTCCTCCCCTGAGTTCATATCCAACTTGATAAATTGCCTACCTGATTCTTCAGACTACAGATACATAGAACCCTATCAACATCTCCACCACAAATAAAACAAATTGACACCGTGCAAGTTTCTTTTCCGGTTACATGGAGCAAAGCCAACGAACAAAACAGCAATCATCCTAGACCGGGACTTGCCAGTGCCATCAGTTACCGTGCAAATTTGTAATATTATGTTTCAATTAACCAGACTATTAATCAGACATCATCCAGTATAAAAATTAAAGAAAAATCCATCCCAACAAAAGCTAAACTGCAAAAATTGAGCTACAATGCCATAAATAAAATTACTTGAATTATACGAAAATAATCTCCATGTGACACATGTATATAACCAAAACATTAGTCTTTACCAAAATTTGAGAGCCTCCATGGATCAAGCAAAACAGGTTCTATCATAAGAAAACTATACCACTAAGTTTCAGCTCAAAATATTAACATAAAATCCAAGAAAACACCATGAACTACCTTCGAGCTAACCTCTAATTCTTCGAAGACTTCATCGAATCCAATACAAGTTTAGTCTGTTCCTGCATCAAATCAAGCTTCTTGACAGACAAATCCATTTCAACGAGCTGCAATTCCCTCCACCTCTTTCCAACTCTTTAGCCTTGGAAACTCCCAATCAAGAAGGCATCTCCTCAATCATAAGTATAGTTAAATCGGACCTCGGTGCACAATTACCCGTCCTCAAAAGAACCACTCAGACATGGATACTTAGACCAAAGTCATGCATCCGGGTCAGCATAACTCCTCCATTAGCCACATTCTTCTGCACCTCTTTCTTCACAGACCCTTCCGAAACCAGCAGGCCAGAACCGTATCATTGTTAACCTTATTATTCTTCCTCGGCGGCTTCCTCTTACCGCCCTTTGCATTGTTATCAATCCCATTACCCTCAGAACCCCAAATCTTCTTCCACAGATCAAAGCACTTGATCTCATGGGGCTTGGAAAACACCGGGTCCTCGCCATCCTCGCCAGCCTGGTACTTCTTCTTCAACCTCCTGATCTTATCAGTCAACTTCTCAACCAATTGGTCGGTGCTCAAATCGACCTGCAAATCCCTTCTTGATGAACTCCAAGGAATGGGGCCACATTCGAAATCGCCGCTACCTTTCTTGCTTTCGAACTCTATAATGCCCTTCAGGATCGTAATCCTCATCGACCTCGCTCCAAAGCCGCTGCCCTTTTCAATTCCTCATCGTCACCGCCGACCTTCTTCTTCTTGGAGTTTTCGGGTTGGGCTCGGTCTCGGCCGGTCTCTTCGATCCGGAATTGGGCGCCGCCGCAGGCTTCGCCGAAGCAGTCTTCTTGCTGGGCATAACAGCGTCGTTCGCAGGCTTTGAGACGATCGGCTTGACGGTGAAGTCGGAGGCTGACGGCAGGTATTTATCGGACTCGGTCTCCGACCGGATCGGAATTGTCTTCGGAGGCAGAGCCCGATAGCGGCTTTAATTCGAAACCGCCGCAGAGGGTTTTTCTTCCTCTTCTTCCTCCCTCCTCCTCCTCTTCCTCCTCTTCCTCTTCATCTTCATCATCATTGAGATCTACAGACTTTGCCTTGCTGACTTCGGCTTTAACGGCGTCGTCTTCTTGCTCTTCCTCTTCGTCGACGGTTTCTTCGTCGGAGTCCTCCACCACGGCGGGAGGCGGGTCTTCCACAAGCTTCTTCGGCGCCATCGGAGAGAGAGGGTCTTCAATTAGGAAAGCTTTGATTTGTAATAGAGCGACAGTCAGAAGTGAGAGGGTTCCAGAGAGGAGAAGGGGGTTTATATAGAGTTCTGCAGTAGGGTTTTGACCAGAGACTTTATGACGTGTCGTCAAACTATTGGCTAAAGAAGATTAGGACCAAAATTATTTTGATTACTTTCCAAGTTTGTCACACTTTAACAAAAAAGCTTTTATATTTTATTTTTGTTGTGAATAATCAATAATGTGTTTATTTAGGAATGCGATTGTTTAAACTTTAAAGTTAAAATTTTAAGAGCATCTCTACTCGTTCGTGGAGGGCAAGGGTAAGGGTAGTGATTGCTCTCGAAAAACGGTCTTGCGCTTTGTGTAAGCTGCATGCATGATTCGTTGAGGGCGAGGGCGAGGGCAGGGCAAGGAAAAATATTGTTAATTTTTTTTTTTAATTGTCCCTTATTCGGGGCATGATTATCCCAGGATATTTTCAACCACTCTCGTCACGACACGTGTCATTATTTAAAAAAAAATAATTGAGCAGATTTTTTTGGTAAAACAAGGATTTGGAAGAAAGCAAAAATAGTGATGTAGGAAAAAAATATTGAGTTGTAGTGAGGAATGAAGAGAATTGAGGGGTATTTTAGAAAAAAAGTTAAAATTTTTTTTTGAACTCGGATTAATCACAGCCGTACGTTAAAAAAAATTTGATCCAACGCACTCCATTTCAGCAACTTTCATTATTTCATATCAATGGGAAACATATTGTAAAATCTCACAATATATTTATTTAGTTGTCGCAAACGCTATGTGACGGTGTATTCGTGTCATATAAGTTGTTATCTATCAATGAAGCATAGTTTGACAAATTACATAGAATGATTTGATAATCAAACTAGGAAATAAAAAAGTTTCAAGGCCAATACTAAAACACATTGGGTTTAAAATGGAATAAAGGAAACTAAATTTTTTTCCTATCGGTAGTCAATTAAGTCAGAGGCCCAGGCTCGATACGGATGGAGGCTAAGTCAAAAATCAAAATGAGGCATTTTTATTATGTTATTATTATTATGTTTATTGCAGCCTTCTTTGCAAAAACGAGCCTCACTTGAAACGCTTGTTAGTTTTATATATTTATGTTGTATAACAAACACTTGTTAAATTTGAGATCTTGCTCCTAGATATGGCTCAAGGCTTAAACTTTGCTTGCCTTGGGTCTGGAGCGGCACTGATTAGAGTATGACAAATTGACAAGTGAATAGGTGCAAGAATTTATTTCTTCAAATTGTTCAAACTCTTGGAAGTTTTTGTATAGAACTTATGATTGTCAGATCTTTCTTTCTAATTTCTAATGCCTTTTCTAGTTTTAAGGACAATACCAAGAAGAAAAGAAAAACTTTTGTGTTTAATTGTTGTGATTCTTCAACTGGGATATTTCAGAGATGTGAATGTGATCACGTAGTGCACATCTTTGTGATGTTGGACGCTCATCCCGCAACTTCCCCGTTACAAGCCTTTTTATTTGTTAGTTAGCAGTGAAATAGGATTGTAACATCTGTTGAATATATAAGGATGGCAAAACAACAATGATGTTTCTGATCTTTTGGATTTAACAAGTCGTTCTGTACATAAGAAAATCCATTTTCCTTTGGATACATGGAGTCCCTTTTCAGCCAGTACTCTTTCTGCAAACACACAACCTTTGTGAAACAAGTTAACCAACAAATTTTGAACATGGAATTCTGGTGCTCGAAAGATGGTGAAATTCTGCAGAAGACACCATCCTGATCATTGTGCCTTCGTGATTTCAATACCCGCCTGAATTCGTGGAGTGCAGCGAAAAACAGTGAGGATTAGACAGGTGCACAGAGAATGCCACAAAAACTTGAAGGCCAGTTTCATTCTGCACACATGGTTTTAGCACTACTGCATTACTTGAACTCCAAGCAACCTTTAATTTTCTTGCAAACACAACCAAAGCATAAGTAATACGCGGGTGAAATTCTTCCAAATTAAAATTTACCTATTCTAAATGAAAAGCTAGGTCTCTCATCATCTGAGTAAGATCCCTCCTCCACCCGCCGTTCTGCAATTGCTGGAAAGAGTCGTTGACGCATATCTGTAGGTGGCCGGTTGACGATTTTCTGGAGTTGTTGCTGTCGCCGTTAGGGCCTGGGCCTCTTTCTTGGCATTCTTCGCCGCCCTCATTGTTGAATTTCGAACCTCTATGCATACCTTATTTAGAATTACCAAGAAATCGCGTACAATCGCAAACAAGCGAATACCTTCATCCTTCCTGCATTCCCGTGGAAGTAATCCGCTGTGCTCTTCACAAGAGCAGTTATCCTCTTTTCTTCTTCCAACAACGATGTAATGTCAGATTCTGCGCGCTCTCTGAAACTGCCTAGCGTGGGTGGAATTCCTGTCTTCATCGGGTTCTTCATCTCTCAACATTTATAAAATCTCGAGTTTTATTAGTGATTGGCCAGATTTGCAACTGTCAACGTTAGGCCATCAGCATCTACAAGTGCAGCCTTTTTCACATCTTCAAGTTCGTCACTTAAACCTGAGACAACCTGAAGACCGAGGCTACGCAAGTGCTCCTCTGATTCCTCATTGACATCCTCAGCTATGTCCTCTGTACTCAAGTTGGACATGCTCCGGCTTTCTCTGGCTGTGCGAATAGCTCTTCGGCCCTCAGAACGGATGATCTCTTGAACAACAAAGTGCAAGTGTGGTTTTGCCATCCGTGCCTTTTACATCAGCGAGTTTCAAAAGCGTATCAAGCCTAAATGCCTGCGCACCACCACGGTAGGTGCCATCATTCTGCAGTTCCAGTTTTGAGAACCGCTTCTAAAAGTTTTAGGAACAACCTGCTCTTTCTGAGTTTGTTGCAAGCAACCTGACATTTCGACAAGGAATAGTTAGATAACCTAGAAACATTAAAGGTTGTTTTGACGAGGTTACTATCGTTTGAGAGAGAGATTGCGTTCGTAGACGTAGTGTCTCACCTCTAAAGTTATAAAGGACTCTTTAGTGGTAGAAACCTCCTCTTGGAGGGGAACACATGAACAACAACGACTCCATGCGCTTAAAAGCAAATGGAATGTTGACCATGGCTTTGAGGAACCGCTCTGCGGGGCCAAGTTGAGCAATATCGCCTGTGAATAACCCTAAGCTTTAATTCTTCTTCCGCAGTCGGTGCCATCTTCAACAAGGTTTGGAGGAACTCGACAGGAAGCTCATTACCTGATTCAATCAATAAAGAGTAGAACTGTTTAAATGATAAGTAACACATAAAGTAGCCCATTGTCCAGGATAAATGATTAAAACATGGTATTTCATGTTTTATTCGGTCCAATTATGGTATTTCTGAGTTCTTGGCCCATGTCGTGTTCTTCCATTTCAGGTTTTATTCTTTGTAACATGATAATCGAGTTTTATTCGATTGAAACATGGTATTTTCTATTTTGTACATGGCACCGACTTATTCATTCTCTTTCTTTGCATATTTTAGTACTTGATATCAAAATTGCAAAAACGTAACATGAAACTTCAAGAGTGAGAGAGAATATAAAGGTACAAAATTGAATATCTCCTAGAGAGAGAGAGAGAGAAAGAGAGAGACACCTTCTCGGAGGGCATCCAGCAACTTCTTCCATTGTCACATTTTAATGCTCGTAGAAGAATTGCAAGATTTTTGTGCTTTCTTTCTGTCGACGATTTGAATATACTGGATTGCGGGTTCTAAGGCTGATGCCTCCTTCCTGCAATCATTTTTAGCTTTGTCCGCAACATTATAACCAAATAACGACTCTATCTATTCCTCCATTGAATCTGTTGATGAATGAGTTGGAAGTTAAGTTGGAGTATTTAAAGTTATTTTGTTGATGAAAAAAATTAGATCCATCAAGAAAAAGTTAAACCCTTACTGGAATGATCCTGCACTAATCTCATGCCACACCATTGACTGATCCGAATTGGCATTAACCTTATCCCAGAAAAACGGCTTTAGTTTGGTCTTTTGAGATCCCTCAACATCCATATCACCACTACCGCCACTGTTTGCTTTGCGATGACGTCTATAGGTGGACGGTTGATCTTCCAGGTAATGGTTTCGGTGGAGGTGCAACTTTTTGGAGGCGGTGGGGCTTTAGGACGAGGAGGAGGTGGTGGTGGACCTGGTGCTTCCAGGCGGTGGAGGAGCTGTCTTCCAGGGAGGTTTTAGGGAGGTACTGACCCTCCTGCCATGGCTTCTGATGTGGTTGCATCACCGGTGCAGATTCATTTTCCTTTTTCATGGACATATTTTTTACAAATTTGCATTAACGCCGAACTCTTTGTTACTGGAATTTCCTAAACTAGTAGACTTCTGAGAAGAACCTGTACCATTCAAAGATTGTGACACACCTTAGAATGTGAAGAAAATCATCATCAATCAGTGGAATAGATCTAAGAATTGCATACATACCAGCGGATAACGTGAGAAGAGGCCTGTCATCATTTGGTCCATTTCTTGGACCAATTTTCGGCTTCTCCTTTTCTTAACACAACAGGAAACAGAGAAGTGCAACAATAATAAGTGTCACTACTGCAGTTCCAGCAATAGCGATTAGTTTAATCAAACCGTTGTTATCCTTTTGTGGCGCCTTTTTTTTACAGATGGGGATCCTTTGCTGGTAGATTTTTCTTTTTGGGTGAGGCCTTCGCATCCTTTGATGGTGGATTTTCTTTCTCGATGAGGGGATCCTTTGATGCGGGATTTGGGCTAGCACGAAAAGTAGTATGAAGTTTGTTTAGAAGGTGAGGGTGAAGGTGCTTGATGTCTAGGCAACAGCTGCAAGGTCGGGAGCTAGAAATGGAGCAAGCCCACCAAGAACAGAACTGGAGCATGCCCTGGAGCTAGAGACGGAGAAGGGCTTGGCATTGTTGGCCTACAGGTATCACTGGCCAAATGTCTTCTAGGAGCATGGACCAGCCCGAAAAGCCATTCTAAGCAGTTGATGAACCAATTTTTTGAGGTAGCCTTTTTTCCAGAAGCATGAAGCAGAAGCCCTTTCTTTCTTAAGCAATCAAAAAGCGTTTGTTTCACATGAGGAGGAAGAACTAAGAATTGCATGATGTATGTTGCTTTTCATTAAGAACGTTGTTTCAGAGTCAGCGGTTGCTTCCTGTGGAATGTACAAGTTCAAATTTTCGACAGCATCTTTCTCATCTATCAGTTCTTTCCTGCAATGGATCCATGCCTGCTCTGCCTGTATTCAGAATGTTTAGTCAAATTTTGGTGATAATAATGTAATTCTCTTGTACAATAATGTAAATCTGTAGGGTTACATGTTAGCATATATATATATATATATATATATATATATATATATAACTTGAGCATGAAGAACAAGAGCTTTAAAGTTCATATAATGTGCAAATTCATCCCTCATGTGCCTTAAAAAATAATTGTATCACCTAAATAGATTTTAAGCTATCTTTATGTAACGGGAAAATGCAAGTGTTACGTCACACATTGGCGAAAATCGCACATTGACAGCAATCAAGACTAGTTCTTGCTTGTTTTCAAGAGAATATTACATTGCGAGAAATGATAAAATCTTAGATTGATCAATGAAAGTTTAACCAACTCCTAATTAAATACGAAGAATTTGACAAATTTTCGGCATTACAGTGACCCAAATTTTTTCGAAAAACCGGAATTTGCACAACTATATCCACCAAACTATCATCCCAATTGCAAAATAGCAAAATGTTCAACCTTGAAAACAGTCATAACATGCTAAATTCATCAAAGGAAAAAAACAACACAAACAAATTTGGGGGTAATTCAAATTATGTCCATACCATGTCTTCATCTATCTCCTCCGAGAGCCAATCGCCGCCATTGCCGAAAAACGTTTCTTTTGTCCTCCTCACCCCTCCGATGCCCCATATTACCAACGCACAAAGCAGAATCACAAAAACAACCGCATAACTGCCTCTTCTCATTTCCATCCCGTCCATATATTTTCCTTCTCATTTCATCAAACTTGTCGCACAATCCTCCAATTTTCTCTCAAACCAAACAAAAACGAAACGTTTCGAAAAAGAAAAACCAGCCTCCAAGCTCCACCTGCAACAATGGCGGCCGCGCGCTTCTGCTTCTCCTTGCTATCCCCACGTGATTAAAAATCTTCAATTTGACGACAACCCATGTCAGATTTCTCGGTTCTTTGAAGATTTGAACGTGAAGATATGAACATGCAAAAGCATAAGCAAAAACAACAATGCCTGAAAAATTATACTTTTTGATACGTCAAAGCATTGTTGTGTTCGACCTCCATTGATAAATGCAATAAAAAAGCTGAATCAAAACATAAAGTCATGGGGAGCTCTAGTAATTCAATCAGGAAGGATTTTAGCTAATTTGGATGTTTTTTATAATATATTTTTCTGTTTAGATTTTTGTTCATCGAGATGTTTCTTGTTTTTCGGGGGGGGTTTAGGAGGAGAGAGAAAGAGAATGACGCGTAAATATAGACGTGAGGAGAACAATGTGGAACGCCCATAGTTTGTCTTTAGACTTATTTTGGTCTTTTGTCTCTTGACCTCCTTTACAATACTTGCCTTCAACCAATTTTTTTGTTTTCTCATTTTCTTATCTAATACTTTCATATTTTTATCCCAAATTTAGCTTCCATGTTTTTTTATTAGAGTGGAGGGCAAAGTGAACTTGGACTCTCGGTGTAGCGATAAATGATGTTAATCAGCGAGAGTAATATGGATAGAAGATGTTCTTACGTGGTTGGAGTCCTTTGTATTAGAAGATCTACATGTACTCCTTGATTTGGGTTCAATGAAATCAATCTTTCACCAAGATTTACATGTGCATATGTATGATACTTTTTTAAAATTAGCATGCTAGGACTTAGGATATGTCTATAAAACTAAAATTTATTTAAAACTGTTTTCACTTTCAACTTGTACTCTTAGGTTCGTTTGTTGTTTAGGATTGTCTTAGCTTAGAAAATTAAACTAAATTAAATGAATGTTGAATGAAAATATAAATGGTAACTTATATTTTGTTCAAGTGAAGATAAATGATAGAGAAATCATGCATAAAACTTATCCCTCTAATTAACTAATTAATCCCCACAAAATGGTAGGATTAAGGGACAAGTTTTTCTTTGTGACTTCTTCATCTTTTTACCTTATTTGGATAAAATATACAACTTGACATCTATATTTTTATTCAATATTTATTGAATCTAGTGGGTTGTCCAAGCCAAACCAATCATAAACCACAAACAAGCACTTACTAGTAATTGGTGCCCGCGCGTTGCTGCGGGTCATGAGATGTTATTTGATTGCACTTATGTGTTAAGTTAAATTTTGTAGATTACATTATATTATGTAATTTGTACATACGATTGAATAAATCATATTGTATTGCAGTAGATTAGATTATAAGGTATCGTAATAATTTATTCATGCAAAGTAATATTTACATACACAGAGAAACGTTTTGGTGGATAAATAGATGAAAGTTCTTTGAATATTGTTTTGTTGTTGAAGTTTGAGCTCGGTTTTGCAAGTCGTCTGCCTCACGTGTAAAAAATTGGGTATTTCATATAGGTAGCCAACTTTGATCCTTGAGCTTATGACATCGTAATTGATTTCTCTGACAATGGCTTGAATAACACCATTCTGCATGATTAATGAAGAAAAAAGAAACACTTAGCGAATTGAAAAATTGTTATATCTTAACAAAAGAAAATTGTTAATATATCTCTAGTTTTTTCATACTAAAGTAAACACATTTTCAAAGTTGCAACGCATACTCAAATAATGAAAGAAACTTCTTTATGAAATTATACAATCAATTTATATAATTTACTAAATCTGTAAAATTATTTAGATTATAGAAAAGTTACTAAAATATAAGTTATATTCTAAGTCATGGTTTTTTTATAAAAGTTTGTTATGATAAGATAAATGGGTTGATGATATTTTACCTTTCTAGATACCATAGTGATAATCATATCTGCTAATAGTTTGCCGGTCTCAAATGGTCTTGGTTTGTATATCCGATGCCCACGAACTTTGATTTTCTTCTGAGATTCATATGGGTTGAATATGTTTTTATTTTGTTTTTCTCTTGTTGTTATTTTTTTGTCACAATGTTGTATTTTTCATATATCTAATTCAAATTATTTGTGTCATATAATGTCTCCAAAAAATTGTAAAATCATTTTGTTTTAGTTACAATATTTTTTGTGCAATCATTAGATTCTTTGTTACAAATCGTAGAATCGTAAAAAATGCATTTTTATTGCAAATTTTGAAGAACATCTTTGTATACAATATTTTTCGTGCAATCATTAGATTCTTTGTCTTTATTTACTATTAAAATTTTTAGTCCTTTTTTCTATGTAACTCGAGATAATGCAACATATAATTGTCCATGAGCAAAAACAGGTTCAGGTAAATATAATCCAACTTGGTTTAAAGATTGTCCTTGACTTTTATTTACGGTCATTGCGTAACATACTTTTACTGGAAATTGTCGTCTTTTAAAAACAAAAGGCCATTTATTTTCAGTTGTTGTAAGTATTATTCTTGGAATGAATACTTTGTGATTAATGTTGTTACCAGTTAGTATTTTTGCTTCAATAACTCTATCAAGTAATTGAGTAATAACTAATCTTGTACCATTGCATAATCCTGCGAATTGATTTAAGTTTCTAAGCAACATAATTGGCATTCCAATTTTTAATATTAATTTATGTGATGGCAAACCGTTAAATTCAAGTTTATTTAAGAACTCTTGAGGGTATAATATATCTAAATTTTCTGTGTTTCCAGTTGTTGAACATATAGTATCTGAACTTAAATATGTATATTCATTTTTAGGTACTAAATTTATTATATGGTTATTTATGTCTGTAACTGCTGAATTTTTTGGTGTGATGATCGATCGCTCTTTTAGGTAAGTTGGATTATTAAAATTTTCTTCAAAATTTGGATAAGTCACATGGAAAATTGAATCTATTGGATTTATGTTTGAATGAACTAATAAATCTTGTGGAATTTGAATTCGAGAGGTATCTTCATCATTTTGTTCAATATTTTCTCCAATTTCACCGTTACCAATTTGTAATATCCAATTACCAAATTCAACTATTTCTCTTTTTTCTTCAACACTCAAGCCATTTTTTGATAATCTCATATTTTCTCTTAAGTGAAAAACTTTGAATGAAGGCCATAAATATGAGCTATTTATAGTGGCATTTATTACTTCTTCTTTAGTACCTCCGGGAATAACTGGTAAAATTTGTCTGAAATCACCACCTAGTAAAATTGGTTTACCTCCAAATGGTATATTGTTTTGTGATGAATTTGAATGTGGTAAAATGTCTCTAAGTGATTTATCTAAAGATTCAAAACAATGTTTATGATTCATTGGAGCTTCATCCCAAATAATCAAATCTGCTTTCTCAATTAATCTAGCAAGATGATTCCCTTTTTTTATTTGACATGTTGAATAATCAGTAATATTGAGAGGAATTTTGAACCTTGAATGAGCAGTTCTAGCATGTGGTAATAATAATGAAGCAATTCCAGATGAAGCAACTGCTAAAACAATTTTACCTTCAGATCTAATTTTATTGATTATCGTATGCCACAAAAATGTTTTTCCAGTTCCTCCAAAGCCGTGTACAAAAAAAAGACCTGGTTTTTTTTCGTTCACAACATTAATAACATAATTATAAACATATTTTTGATCATCATTCAGTTGTGTTATTAAAATTGAGTGCTTATTTCTTAAAGTTTCACAATCATAGTTTAACTCCTCTCTCTTAAAAGTTTGTTTTCTAATTTCTTGCATCATTTCTTGATCGAGGCATGGGCAAATGATGATCTTTTAAGAGAGCTAGATGATGCATTGAAAAGTTGTTGAAGTTCATACAAAAGATTATTTTTTTAATTATGGTTCTAGTAATATTAAATTAGGTATTCCAAAAGTGTTTCGAAATTTATACAATATATCATCACATGGTTTTCCAATAGGTATCAAATAGTAATTGAGGTTTGCTATATACAAAATAAAATTATTGTAACAAATAAGTGTTTTATTTCATATGAGGATGCAATATCTACAACATTTGTTATAGCTTCAATCCATTCTTGATCATCTCTAAATAAACCAAGACATTTACATGCGGCTTGATATGAAGGTTGTAAAACACCATCAATAGTTTAAATAGAATCAAAAGCTTGTAGCACCTACTTATATAATTTAAAAGCATTCTTAAATAATATAATTCACGGATACGGGATGTACATAAGTCACTCTGCGATAACTTCGATCTTTGTTTTCTTCGTTTCCAAATTTTTTTCATAATCCCATACAAACTTTGTTTGGAAGTGGATAAGTTAATGTACGTCGTCGAAAAAATTTGATTCGCTTTAAACAAACCAATTAGCATAGTGTCTTCATTGCGCCTTTGACAAATGATTGTTTCAGCAGTTGGCCACTATTAAAATAAATGTTTTGTTCTAAAAGTAAATGGTGTGATCGTTCAATGACTCTCTTGATTGAATTGGATATTCAAATAATCTCCCAGAAGTTCGTATGGTGAAATGTATCTGCAATTAAGATAAGCTAATATCTCATCATTTGGATTTTCTTGAATTTGAACTCTAGCTCTATCTGAACCTTTATTTATATACTTGAAAAAATATTTTATAAGCAAAGATTCAGAACAGTATTCAACATTTATGTGAGCATTATATCGTAACAATAATTCTGAATTATAAGGCACGACAAAACGATTGTCAATTTTAACTTTATTTTTTACTACATATTTGTTGTCATCATCTCCCCTTTTATACACATGCAATTGATTTCGTTCAAACAATGTTTCGTTTACATATTTTTTTGGAAAAAATTTAGAACATTTACCATCTCACATACACGGTGAGTTTTTGTTGATTTCACCACATGGACCGTGAATCATAAATTGACTAACAATTTCATAAAGTGTTCGATTAATGATTTTATCTGGTAATTCAGCTGATATTATGGAATCCATATCGGTTGCTGAATAGCATTTGTAATATGGCTTTAACCATATTAATATATGAGTATGCGGTAGTCCTCTTTTTGGAAATTCCACTGTAGAAACATCTAATTGTATTAAAAAAAATGATTAGTAGATTTTATTATGATTTTTTTTATATAAAAAAAAAATCATAAATTAAGAAATGGAAAAAAAACAAAGTGATAAGTTATTGAAACTCACATGCTTCAACTTCTCCAAACGGCTTCCCCGATTTTATGTATGCAATCATATCATTAAGCTTCATTTTAAAAATCCTTGAAATAATATCAGGTCTATCCTATGGTCTATATCCTGGTTTTCTATCAAACTCTCTTAAGATTTCAGGCCATTTTACATTGCATGTGAAAGTTATAAATAAATCAGGATTACCATATTGTCTACATATAGCCATTGCATCTTGATAATTGCTTATCATATATCTAGGACTTGCAGTATGTGAAGAAGGTAATATAATTTTTTGTCCCAAATTATTTGCATTATTTTCACCTCTTGAAAAAGCATCATAAATACCTTTATAAATTTCACTTCTCAATTTTTTTTTAATTTTTTTTTATAAAATCTAAGCGATCCTCTTCAATTGTAGCATAACTATCAACTAAAAATTGTTGAAACAATCTTTCACCCTTTAATATAGTGCTTAATTGATTTCCTCTTTCTTGAATTTGATAAGCTATAAAAGCTCTCATAGGTATCCTTTCTCTTTTAATTTGTCGTTGGCTGTAATCAGAATTCCATTTCCAATATGGTCTATACCCATCTTCACCAAATGGAAAAAGAATAAGATATTGTAATGACATAAATTTTGGATGTAATTTTGAAATGCGTTGTAATCCTCCATCCTTTAGTTCCATAATGATATCTTTATTTGAATTAAAAACACCTATATCACCAACTATCAAACCACTAATTTCATCACATGCTGGATCATCATACTGTTTACTAAATTCTGGTCTTCTGTTTAACAATCTCAATTTTAAAGAAGGCAAAGAATTATTTTCAAATCTATCTCTAACAAATCGAAATGATATAGCTAATTCATTAATTTCATCAAACATTCTAATTAAGCTTTCTATAATAGTTGGATCAAGATTATTATTTCTCTCATTGGAATTAATAGCATTAAGCCGATTTGCAACTTCATGATGAGTGTCATATACATAAAGTTGAGCAAATTTTGGACATTCACCATCTGGGGGCAACAAAGAACCCATTAAATGATGCACTTGACCACTAATTTTGAAAATATAAAGGCTTGATCCATTATTAATTGATTGATCAACTTTTGCTCCAATAGAAGTAAACGCAAACATAAAATTGTATGCTCTAATATTATCTCTGAATAATACACTTCTATGACCATTACTTGGATCAAGCAAATTTTCTAGAAAATGTGGTGTTGGTTTTGATATTGGCAGTTTCACTTTTCCTTGTTGGCAACTAACATTAAAAATTGGTAAACGATTTTGATCTCTTTTTTTAATAGATTCATTTATCCAAAAAGTTGCATGACAATGAACACACACACAATCCTTGTTTCCCAAATCCGCATATTCTTGATTAGCTCCTGAAAAATATATAAAAAAAGGTTATAATTTTTTATATCAAGAGAGATTTAGAATACAAAAAGGAAAACGAATATTGAAGAATAAAAAGTACCTGGCCTATTTCTCTGGTAGAAAGCTTGGCCACTGTTGGCTGCAGTAGAATGACAAATTTCAATATTGTTGACAACATTTGCTTTTGAAATCATACTACTTCCTATATCTTCATAGGTTTCAGATTCTCCATTCGACAATTGAGACGCTATTTCTTCATGAATTCTGACATTACTTGATTGTCCAATACTGAAGTTGTCACGAAAAACATCCATATCACTACTACAATCAAGATTCATAATTGTTCGTTGCCTTTTACTCATGCTTCGGATCATATTTTCTCCAGAAATCCTAACATTGCTTGAAAGACCAGTTGCATCATCTTCTTCCGTTGAACTTTCTTTTCCACTAAGTATTTCATTACCGAGCATCATCTTAAAAACCTTGTTATGTCAAAGCAATACTTAGAACACTTGGAAATGAAAACAAATATAAACTCAACAGTTACAAACCTTTGCACTGTATGGAATTTTTTTCTTCAGTTTTATATATATGACATCAAAAACAGAAATTATTAAGTGCCATAAAAAATAGAGAAACAACAGAACAAAATAGGCTATTACAAAATAATCTTAAGCCCTACATATAAGCAAGTGAAGGAGCACCTAGAAATATTTACAACCTGAGCAAAAAACATATTTAATTTTTAGATCACACTGAAGGCAAGTAACCGAAAGAGACAACTGCTACTAAAACATGAGGCATAACAACATAAATTAGGTTATTGTAAAAAATTCCTAAAATCTACATATAAACAAATGTAAAAACACAAACATTTTTAGTGACAATACTTGATTTCCAAAAGTATAAAGATAATAAATTAAGAAAACTAACCACACTTGATGAAAACGATCAAACTTGGAGATGTTGTTTGCAGAATAAACACAAAAGACCTATACAACAAAGTAAAATACACATAAGTACAATTCCATTCTAAACATTTAAGATTAACAACATAAGCTTTTAAAAAAGATCAAGTTACAATCATACTATATTATATTCAAATAGTAAACAAACAATTAAAATAAGAAACATGGACAACATTTTCAAAACCAATTTTTTTGAATCATTTTCAACATACTGTATGCTCATACAATTTATTTGCATTAAAGTACTCTAATCAATCTAATAGCTACAAAAAACTTTAAATTAAAAAATCTGAAAGATAAAACAGTAAAGTAATCTTGATTTTCTGATCCCTCTTATCCCCCTTAAAAAATTATATACTTTTATTTATAGAATATACAAATTGCTATTCAAAGAAAATAAGAAAGGTACAGCTAATTTTGTAATAATGTATCTCTATGCTATACCGACACAAAAGCAAACACAAAACGTTTATTTGCAAACAAAGAATGAGAGGGAGAAATACACAATGGTGTAAACAACATTTAAAACGCTATTTGCACTAAAATGTTGAAAAATTACAAAAAAAATTGCAACCCCACATGTATAAACACATAAAGTAATCCCAGAAACCCAAATGTCACAAAAATGAATCAAATTTGAGAGACCCAGATGGATTTTTTTTTTTTGGCAGAAAAGAATATACAGTGGCAAAAGTGAAAGACGAATATTAATAACCCCAAACAAAAGAAAAAGAGGCACCAAAGCAGGAAAAGTGTACATAATTAAATCAATATAAGCCAATTGTGCATGCAAGTGCATCTCCATAATCTCAGTTCAAACTCAGTGGTTGAGAATCTAATATTTGAATTATTCAAATACTTATTGTACAAAGAACCTAATATTAGATGTATAACAACTAAATT
This sequence comes from Gillenia trifoliata, assembly GCA_018257905.1. NCBI lineage: Eukaryota > Viridiplantae > Streptophyta > Magnoliopsida > Rosales > Rosaceae > Gillenia > Gillenia trifoliata. The sequence goes on from CM031082.1 coordinate 7,540,772, forward strand.
TTGGCGGAAAATCCCAGATTAATTTGCCACTCGAAAACCGTATATCAAATTATTCATCCTTGACAAATAAACACACAAATTTGGCAATATCCAAATTAAGTACTAAGTGAACAATATCTATCCCACATAAACACTCATGTCACTTGCATCACTTTATCATCTCTGTTTCTTTTTGTTTATTTTCTTCCATTTGACTAAAAGCCAGATAATTGTCAACAAATGCTTCAATATATTAAAAGTAGCAAAAACCAAATTAGTACTTTGTTTAATCCATATCTACACTCGGAAAACTAATGGAATTACGTAATTGTCACTTTTAACTTGTAACTCCAGTTGACAGTCAAATATAGGAAGAAAATAGATTTACCTTAATACTCTCTTTTACCTCCTCTTCAAGTCGTTTTCAGGAAGCTTTGTCAAGAATTTTATTGACCTCAAAATCTTAGTAACCACCACGCTGTAACAAAACATCAAATAAATAAATAAATTACCTTAGTTATGAACAAAGCAAGTGAAAAATTAATCAAAGAGGCAAAAACATTTACTCAATTTTTATGACGAATTTCAACTCGAGAAGTCGGCTGGTCAAATTTTAGAAAATTTTGGATCAGACTTTAGATTATTGTTAAAAAATTTGGATCAGTTTTTTGCTACTACAAACTTGTATGCCATTGGAAGAACCAACAATATGGCCTTCTTGTATCATTCGATTGCGTTTGCTATTTCTAGACCTTCTTAACATGGCGTGAAAATACTATAGACTCCAAACGATAGATAATTGACAGAGAACTACTATTAACACGGTAAATGGCAAAATATCACGGGAAAAAATCGTGAATTCTCGCGATATTATCGAGCACTGTTCACGGCAATAGTAAAATATCGACTGGGTTTTAAAAAGGGTTATACGGATATGCGATAGACATAACTAAAAAAATGTGCACAATTTCTGTATGAATAATGCATTAAAAATATAATAAAAGAAAAACATGACAACTTGAACAGTTTCAATTACCAGTAAAACTTTCAAAGTGCTAGCATATGTTGAAGGTATTCCAGTCCCAAGCTCCTCCAATTTCTTAACCTATACAACACAACACCACACGGTCAGAAAACCAAAGTGAAAAAATATATAGATATGTATAGTGTCATCGAATAGCAGAAGCAAAAAAAACAAAATGACGCCAAAGTCAAGCATCTAAATTGCTAGGTAAAAACAAACAAAGATTTACGCATTCATCCAAACTAATCTTCCCACCAAACCCATAATTGCAGAACAAAAAAATAGAAGATCAAACTGCCTTTTCACTTTTTTTGAAGAATTTTAGAGATGGGTTGCAATTTTCTTGAAGAATTTCAAAGTAGCTGAGCACCTTCACCTGCAAGCTGCTGCAGCCCTCCTACAAACTAATATACTTTTTTCCTCGGTCTTTACTTTTTTTTCCTATTTGAAGCCATATGACTCACCTTCTTTATTAGGAATTTTTAGGTGACCTTAAAGGCTTAAAGCCTCTAGCCTCTAGCAATTAGTGGAGGCTCTAACCTCCATAATGACTGACTTACAACTCACCGGTGACATTTCAAATGACCAACATGATGTCATGTATTTTCATGTTCCAACATAGCAACGCATTATTGGTTAGAGATGCCATGATTCATAAGTCTTAACATTAGCTTAAGGCTTTCATTTAATCTGCATTAGCTCAACTACAATTTTTAGTAATCAAAGCAACCAAATCCCATAATTCAAAAGTTTTTAAAATTCTGCTATAAGATCCCGCACATATTCTGACACATCCCGATCCCGGACACGCCAGGTGTCGGGAAGTGCTGGCCGACACGTGTAATGTGACGAAAGCCAATTATGCAAGAAAAGGTGAAAAGTAGGAATATTAATAGTTGAGTGCGGAAGTAGAAGTGTGGTGAGGGTTAAAAACCCATAATACAGGATGCATAACAGTTAGAGCTAAGTAAATAGTGCAGGAATATAAAAACATTCACATCCCCGTGAGGATGGATAATTAAAAGTTAACTACAAGTAGGAGTGAATCCTACATAGTTCGAAGATATGTCAGAACCGCCGACCACCGCCGAAGAGAGCCCTCGAATCACCGCTAAGTGAACCGTCACTAGGTCCTGGAGGGGCGCAAAACATAAAACGGTGAGTGGGTCAAAAAGCAAAGTTTGATAAAACCGTTGTTTTCAAGAGTTTACTAACCCCTCACTGGAAAACATGTATAATTGAGAAAATACGTCATACCCGTAGGTATGAACCTCAAAATACTATCATGAAAACATTCGGGTACTCTCCGATATATAATGTACTGACATGCTCACCCATATGTAAACACACAAGTCCACGTGGCTAAACCACAATGAACAGGCTAGGTATAAAAGTAATACGCTGAGTACTACAATGACGCGAGTCTAACGCTAAGCGCTGGTGCACAAAGTGCAGTCACACAAGTCCGAGTTGCCTAGTGCAACCTAAGACAGGCTAGTACCTACAATGGATCCAAAGCTGCGTAGCGGTACTGATAGTGACTACTCCTAACGTCAAGGCTAGTCCTGGCCACAAGACTGAGTACTAATACCTGGGGTGTATACATCTAATGATGAGCAACAGTATGAAAACATGTATGGCAATATAATACGAATGTTCTACCTCCAACAAACGTATATGATATGAAGTATGCTAACAGTTTGAAGAAAGCATTGAAAACCATACGTATATATACATTTATCAAAACAAAGACCCACTCACTCACCTGTAGGTAGCCGGGTCGTAGCCCCCCGGTCCTGGGTAGCCCCAGTAGTCCTCTGGATAGGTCTCACCTATATGAGATATCACTGTAATAATGATTAAACTCATTAAGGTTACTAAATAACTAATTAAATACACCTATCCCTTGTTTGCTCAACCAGGAGGTTCAAAACACCTCAAAAATTAACATGCATACTACCCCGAGGTAGTACACGTCGTCACGAGTCGACACGTGAAAACAGATCGGAAAAAGGACCTCCCACGCGCCCTCACGCGCGGCTGGAAGGTGCGGAGCCTATGGCTCCACGCGCAGCTCCACGCGCGGCTCACGCGCGAGCTGGTCAACGGAGCCGCTGAGCCGGTCAACGCGGCTCGGCTCAAGCCGGTCAACACGGCTCGGCTCAAGCCGTCAACGCGGCTCGGCTAAGCCGGTCAACGCGGCTCGGCTGAGCCGGTCAACGCGGCTCGGCTCAAGCCGGTCAACGCGGCTCGGCTGAGCCGGTCAACGCGGCTCGGCTCAAGCCGGTTTAAGCCGCTGACGTCAACAAGCCCGGTCTGACCCGGTTTGCTGACGTCATCGCTGACGTCAGCGCCGGTTCTCTGGTCTTTTTCCGGTCGCCGCCGCCGCCGCCGTCGCCGGAATTTTGGCCGGTTTCTGGGTAATTTTTAAAACTTCGTATCTTCTTCATTTCAAGTCCAAAAATTACGTGCCATATATCAAAATGAAGCTGGAGAAGAGTAGAATCACGGTGTACCTTTGGATTGGTCGTACAAGCTCGGGAAATGGCCTGAAATTGCCCCGAAGGTTGCGGTTCACTGTAGCAAAGTCGATCTACATCAAAACTCAACCAAATTAGGCAAACGACCTATGAAAATTCATCTACTCACCGAGAGGAACACAATGGTGGTAGTTAGAAACCTCACCTCGGTCTAGATTAGCCGAAAAATGGCCGAGAAGGTCCGGTTCTTCCGGTTGCGTTTCCCGTCAAACGGGTGAGAGTTTGGACGAACGGTTTGCACCGTTGAGTCCACGGCGTCGAGACGAAGGAGGTGGTGATTTTTGTTCGCTTCGATTCGACGGGTTTCCGTCGGTGTGCACTGTGCACTCACGGAGAGAAAAGGGAGAAAAAGTCAAAAATTCTGGGGAAAAGAAAGTGACGGGGAAGAAGGAAGGGGAAGAAAGAATAAGGGAAAATTGGGTTTTGGGGGTATTGTGCACCCACCAAAACAGTAAACTTACACGCTCACGTGTACAAAATAAACACGCACGTGTAGAGAATATTCCACAGAAATTATTTTATAACAAACTTTTTACGGGATGTTACATATTCAAACACCAATTAAATTACAGTAAAACACAGTAAATACATTATACAACCAAATATCACCAAAATAGCAAGTTGCATGATCAAAGTTTTCAACTTGAGGAGGAACTTGTTAAGCAACAAACTCTGAGAAATAAAAATTGTACCAAAATCAGCGAACCCATGTCACAGAATCATCGAAATTTCAATACTAACAACAATATTGTAGGCAATCATGTTGATAATGTGCTGTCATATCCATGTTCTCAATAACCAATTTGTATGCACATGTCATCGTTAGAATTACTCATCCACAATATAAGCCCCTTTCAATTAAACCAATTTGATCAAATATAATCAAACTTATTCCAGCCCACTGAAAGCAAAATAGGCAGATGCATGTAGCCAAAGTAAAATGAAAAGCCAAAACTTCTATGTGCATACACCAAAGAAAAGGGGACGCAAGGTTTCTTGAGTAAGAATAGAAAACTTAAATAATACAATTCTTTCATATATTTGGCTTTTACATAAGTCGAGACAATATCAAACTAACATTAAAAACATGTAATTTAAACCCAATAATTCATTTATACATGTTCTTAATAATAAGGAATGTCTCAATTCCAAATAGCCAAATACAAAAATTGATCACTATACCTTTCTAGCCACCCACATGTATATTAAAATACAAATAACACTTTCTTGCCACCAAAACGAATTGTGTCACATACTTCATTAGTTTAATATCCAACCATTAATTTAATAACAATAATAAATTTTAAAAAACGTTAGATATATTAGACTAACCATTAGATGCATCAACACACAAAACCATGGCCTCCAATATTGACATATGCAATTCGATATATATTGACATATGTACAATAACATATGATATATATTGACATATGTACAATAACATATGATATATATTGACATATGTACAATAACATATGGCCTCCAAATACACCTGATATTTGCTTACAATATTGTGGACACTTTGAAGTATTTATACAACCGGAGTTTTGTTCAATATTAGTAAAATGTGAATCCTGTGTTGAATTCGGAGTGTAGATTAGCAAATTGTTGAGCAAAACAATTTTAAAACCCACACGCTTATCACAATTTCTCCAAGTGTAGATTTTAATATTTTCCTTACCCGTAAGCAAATTTTAAATCAATACCATGCATCTCTAACCACACATCTTTAAAACCTCAATTTAAACTCAACATACAATCAAGATTTACTTAAAATACACACACCCACACCCTCCAAGTTCACATACCTATCAAGAACTGCTTATACATCCCAGATTAAACCTCACGCTCCAATTTAAAACCGGATTAAACCTTTAATTAAACTCTAAATTAAACTACTAATACAACCATAATTAGATTACAAATAAGAAAATAGGAAAATGCAACAAAAAAGGGATTTAAGAGGTGTACCTGGAGCGAGTGGGCGAATGATACTGCGACGATTTGGCTGTCAAATTCGGACTGGATCCAAGCCGATCGTAGCGGGCGCAGAAGATGAACTGACGATCTGGGTGTGAATGATAAAAATCTGGATCGATGAGAAAGAAACGGATTGAAGGCAAAGATGATTATAAACTAAAGAGCACACAACACAACGGGGTGAGTGCAAGTGCAGGTGCAAAGTAGTTTTTGACCAAAATATTGATATTTCAATTTTCTCTCCTCACATCTGAGTTACAAAATGAGTCCAATCTCCCATTAGATCAGTCGACGGAATTACAAAAGTATACAACAATAAAACCCATAACCTCAAAGTCACCTAGAATAAGCGTCTCCTGCAACCTGTGGCACCACAATGGCAGAACATCTTTTTTACTTTCCCATCCGGACCCAAGACGCTATCAAGGGCGTACCCATAGTCATATGTGAGCTCCTGTCATAAATCAATTAAAATGTCAGCTATTCCAAAATTAAGTTTAAGATCCAAGTACTGCAACTCAAAGTTAACAAATTCATATCAGCAAACAGCATCACCCGACTTGAAGGGCGACGGGGCTGGATTCCCAGCTTTTAAAGCCACTGCGACCAGGGGGACGCCGACTTGAAGAAGGTATCGAGGAATTTGGGTTTCTTGTTGAATATTGGCAGGGATTTGGGGTTTGGTAGTAGGGATGAAGATTGGAACGGATTTGGGGTTTACAGAGGAAGAAAATAGAGGGTGAGTTTGTCGGGAAGAAGGAGAGAGGAGGAGAGAAGAGTTTTATGAAATCCCTAGAGTCTTCTGGAGGAAAATCACTGTTAACATGATAAATTTCAAAATATCAAGAGGAAAACTCGCGATTTGTCGCGATATAATCCCAAAATATCGAGCACTGTTCACGGCAACAGTAACTTCTCGACTGGGCTTTAGTATACTTATAATTTCATATATCTTTCTCCTTCCATGCATTTAAACAAGTTGAACGGTTACGTTATAATCAAACTTCTTCATTTGATTGTCAATCGGGGATGTAGCTCAGATGGTAGAGCGCTCGCTTAGCATGCGAGAGGTATGGGGATCGATACCCCACTTCTCCATCTTTTTTAAGCTTTTCGTTTTTTTTCCTTCATTTTTTCACTCCTTTTATACTGCAGTCTGCAGAGAGAGCCGCAAGAGGGAGAGAGGAAACTGAAATACCCGCCACCTTCTCCTCTAGTATTTGAAAGCTCGTGAATATATATATACACACACACAAAACATATATATATATAGATACACATATTTCATGTTTTGCAAACTTGTTTCAGTTCATGAGACCATTCTCATTCATTGACACTATCCCCAAACACGTTCCTGATCCTTAGGATTGTCAATTGGGCATTGACAGTCCGATTAAAGATCAATTACATGTTGCATATCTTCATATAGGAGAGTGGCTAGTCACCAATTAAGTGGTGTAAGTGACATCAAGATAAGCATGTAACAGGTGCTCAATAGGAATATGAGTTCAGCGAGCGCGATCAACGTGAGTTTTCATGATCATGTCATGAGGAGAACACCATAGTTGGAATAATGCAAATTAGTCCTTTGACCTGAGGCATCACAGTGTGTGTTGATTGTCTTGTGGTGAGGTCCTTAATCTTTGGTGCTTGTCAGCACCCCCATCACAGAAGTGTCCGCGTAGTTGAGATTTAGCTAGCAGCCATGGAGGCAAGTCAGATAACAACAAGGGATCTCTGCCTTCAAACCGTTTGAGGAGAATACTCCTAGAATATGATTAAGAATCTCTGGCCAGAGTATGGCAAGGTTTTGGAAGTCGTTCCAAATCATATTCAATGTAATCATATAAGCCCGTGGAATCACATTGGATAGTAGACATGAATAAACTATCAAACCAAACAATGTGGCCGAGTATTGTATTAGAGAAAGACCGTATTGCATTGCAATCCTAACTGAATAGGTTTCTCCACCTCTTCTGATTAGCTTGGGTAGCCATGACATGCGCTTTGGTGTCACTCATGGTTTGTGGATGCCCTATAAGTGTATAATCACTTAAGGGAAGGGTGAAAGTATGTTTCAATTCGGAAATGATTTGAAGAGTTCTAATCCTCCACGCCTCGCTAAAGGAACCTAATGGATCGTACACCGTGTAAGGTAGAGTTTGATGAAACAATGGAGATGAGTAAAAAGAATAATTAAATGGTTTAATTATTTATGGCAAGGATTAATTAATATGTTAATTAATCAAACGAATAAGTTCGTTATAGACCTCGGGTTAGTTTTGCTTGGGCCTCAAGGCCAATGGGCTTCGAACGTCAAGCCCATTGACTTAAGTTAATATGACAACTTAATGACTAATAATACATTAGGGCCCAAAGCCCAAAAGGAGCCAACATGGCCGGCCATTGATTGCAATGTAGTGGACTTGTTTTAATTACAAGTTACACTACATTGTGAGATGTTATAATGCCAATTTGATAACATTTCAACTAAGTGGTTTTCTTTTGGAGGAATTGAAGTGAAAGCTCTCTCTTCTCTCAAAGAGGCCGGCTCCCTAGAGGAAAATAGCTAGCAATCTCTCTTCCTCTGGGGCACTCATCTTCTCATCAAGACTCTCCTTGGTGTGGGACAGGAGTTCCCTACTTTGGGAACTTGGAAGATAATTCATCCATAATCATCCAAGCAAGGAATGAAGGCCCTCTCCATGGGTGATTAGCCTTTGTAGGCAAAGAGGAATCTACAAGGTATGAATTTCACAACTCAAATTGTGCTTGAGTTTTGTTAATGGTTCACCATATCTACTAGGCTTTGAATTTCTTGGGGTTAAGTTTCGTTTTAAGTGCATGAAGCATGTTTCCGCCTTTAATTGTTAAATGCATGTAATGATGTTGTAATGAACTAGGTTAATCCGCAATTTATCCTTCAAGTAATTGTTATCAGAGCCTAGGTCTAGTAGATGGTGAATCTTTTTTGTGTTTTGTGTTTACATAGTTTGCTTTGATTTAAATTTTGTAATTGTTACAAGATTTATTGTTGCTTGTTTGAATGTAAATTTTGTTGGAAATTTGCCATCTCAAATGTTGTAGATGTAGTTCATATGAGCATGAATTTTGGAACTAGAATTTAGTGCCATGAATTTTAAGGAAATTCGGCCAAATCCAAAGGTTGGATTTTGGGTTCTTGTTTGACTTGTTAAAATGGTTTTTAAATGTGACAATTGGAACCCTAAGTGCCTATTATGGTAATATGTTATTTCCCCAAAGTTTGACTTATTTTGGAAGTGTTTTTGGATGAAAATGTTCATGGAGTTCTTATGGATGTTCATGGATGTTCTTCATTGTTCTTGGGAAATGTTCTTGGCAAAGACAAAAGTTTTGTGGTTTGATTCAAATTGTTTGTTGTTTCAAAAGTTTTGGTTTTGTTATTTGATTGTTGTTGGCTGATTTTGTGTGATTGAAAAAGATTTTCAACCCATACCAATCACTTACAAGCCATGCCAATCAAACCTTCAAACCATTCCTTTTACTATTCACACCATACCTTGTCTTCCACTAACATTTTCACTCCCTATTTCCTCCACAACCAGCCATCCTTCAAGTGGGATATTTGGGGACTTTTATGCAATTACATAAAGTTTTGATACTTTTGTGTATTTGCACTTTGACCAGTTTGCGTTTTACGGCGTAAAGGCCAAAATCACTAAGGGCAAATTGTTTTTATTCCTTTAATGAAGTTTTTGTAAATGTTATTTTTGGAGTTCTAGTTGTAATAACATAAAGTATTGGACTTATATGTTTTACAAAGTGACCCCAAAAAAGTTTATGTTTTTTACAATATATTAATAGTTAGGTTATTGCATTTTGGCCCAAATTGGAAGAGAACAAAAATTGTTTTGTCTCTTTAAATGAGAATTGGATTTTTCATTTCACATTTAAGCTCCATTTAAATCAATTCTATGGATACAAAAACCAAATGAAAATGTTGCATTCATGTTTAATTAGTTTAAAGTGTTAATTAATTAAAGAGGTGATTATGAACCCCTAAGCCTCACGATAATTGAGCTGGCAGCAGAGAGCCGTTTCAAAATTGTTTGAACCATGGGAATGTGTAGATTAGATTTTGGTTGTAATTTGATTTGATCAAATGTTGTAAAGAACATAAGCTCTTCATTAATTGATATGCACTCCTTTCTTGTTTTATTTGATATGCATGAGAGTGGAGTAGTTGAGATTAGCCCAATAAGACAACACACGTTAATGAGATTAAACGTATAACCAAAATCAATCACCGTCCTAGTCCGTGATCAACACTAGGTTACGTCTTGGATCAAATCAAGGTTCATAGTCACATCCCTAAGGCCCTAAAGGCAACTATAGTCCTTAAGCAGATGCAACCTTATGTTAGTAGTACCATATACTCTTGCTTTAAAAACTGTTTTACAAGCTTGAGTACAGGAGTATCATATACTACTAAATCAATCAAATGGACGATAGTTGCAATAGGACCAAATTGTTTTAATTTGATTAAAATGATTATTTATATCGTAGTGAGACCTGAAAACCCTCAGCTAAAGTATTAAGTTGATAAGCGTGGGAGTGCTTTGAACACTCTTTCATGGCCTTCCACCATGGTGGACTCCGAGCATTTAGCGGCTCCTTTGGCTTCCACTATCATGGGGAGTTCAAAAGTATGTGCTTGCCTAAAGGAGAGTCCATTTAAACATACATGATGTTGTTAGGTAGAACCTTTCGCACATGGCCAAGATCTTATCATTTGTGAGGCTATTCTTGAAACCACCTACACGAACTAGCATGGTGGGAATGACTTAACTAAATTGCAAGCTGATGCCAATATCATATCATTGTGAACAATATTCTCTAGAGGCCAAATAAGATGGAGTACTTACATTAGATGTAAATGAGTAAGTGTACTCCCTCTCATTATTATTGTTGCTAGCCAGATCATATCATTGTGCGGTGGGCTTGGTAATAGTGAACTCCCATACCCTACTAAGAGTTTCCTCCAAAACTCTAATTCGATGAGGATATGGGAATTTGCTAAAACAGTGGGTGATGCTATTTGATTTAAAGACCCAAGATCAAATGGCTTAAAATCAAATCAATTTATATTCGTTATGTATATTTATTTACGATATATTTACCGAGAAACGCTATCCATGAACTTGACAAAGAAAAAAAGCCGAAGGTCTTAGTTTCCCGGACTTGGTACCACAATCCATAGATTGTCTGAATGGATTGTATATGTACCTATTAGTCTCATTCTCTCTATCTTCCTTATTGATAACAACGTATCATTGAAGGAGAATATGTTAAGATAGTCTATCATAAAGGGAGCGCTTTTGATAATAGTTGGAGTATGTTTGGAACATAATGGTTTGTTTGACAAAATAGTCCATAAAAAGATGGACTTATGATGATTTGAATCATTAAATGTTAAGTATTTAAACCAATTAAAGGAGGCGGAAACAAGGCAAGGACTTCCACCCTTGAACCTATCCAAATGGTTCATAAGTTTATTGTAAACTATGTAGTGAAGACAATAACTACCTCTCTCCAAAATCGTTTGATGTGTATAACACACAATTGAAATAGGATTTCAAGAGATAGTGGGAGTTTAGGGACCATGACGCTATTGTAGTCAATGGAGAAGTCATATGAAGAAGGCAATATTAACTCAAGAACAAACTTTCTTTATGAAAGGATGGACATTGGAAGGGGAGTATTTGCAAGTAATGACTTGCAAGTGTCAAAAGTGCCACATCTTTCGAAGGTGTTGTAAATGTTCTTGAATAATTCAAGATAGTTGGTTCTTCTACTTGAATGCATGATTATGTATTTGTGACTATGTTTTACAATCGTTGTAAAAAGTGTGGCAAAATAGAAGTAGAAGATAAATGAGAGAAGAGAGAAAGTACTTCACATTCGGAACGTGAATCAAATAAAGATCTCTGCGAAAGCAGATAGTACTAAGCACTCATATGAACTACCAAATTAAGTAAGGAATTGTCTTTACCTACCAATAATGAGATGAATGAATGTTTTGTTTGACAAAACATTGTTCTTTATTAATGAATGATTGGATTAATGTAATCTAATAGATTGTCTCTGTAGTAAAGAGATGATTTGAGTGAGTGATTAACTGTTTAGAATGTAACGATGCTTAAAACCCAAGGTTATAAAGTAATGACTAATCCAACTAAATTGTGACACCTCCTAAAAAAGCATAAATTACGAGTTGGTCATAGATGGATGCTTTGGATCGTTAGATCCGGATCCAGCTGCAACCTAACCGTTAAAAAAAAGTGTATAGAGCGAAATGTTCGAATCTTTATTCTTTGGAAAGAATAAAAAATGCAACGTTATTTGAGGATTAATTCACTTAGATGTTAGTGGCACATTACCACAACATAATACTACTCATGTTGGCCGCCTGACATTCACGAAGATCACGCTCTCGGTTGGACTATCGTGTATTTTGAATAAACACAAGTCGAGATACTTTGCAAGGTTTCAAAATTCAAGAATGTAAAGTTGATGAGTGAGATGTCTAAAGTATTTATCTCTTTAGATTTGATCTGAAATATAACACTTTAGAAGAGTTTTTCCTTGAAAGATATCAAGGAAAATTAGCATCATAAGATAATAGTTTTCTCCATTAGGAGAAGAGCCGAACTCGAATAAGATTGGTTCGTTGGATGATTATCAAATGCCCATATATATAGATATATATGTATATACTTCAAGACAATACGATTGTCAATTAGAAAACCTTCCAAAGTTTTCATGACTCATAGGATGTAGTTTGAAGAAAGACAAGTCTTAAGAATGTGCAGATTTGAGGTTGTGTGCTTACCCTGCTCTGGCTTAATGTTGTTTGAGAATAATCTTGTTGGATGTCAGCAGTTAGCTTTAGATATCACTTCTATTAACCAACTAACAAATATTTGCTGTTGGGTGTTCCCATTGTAATCCTACACTAGGATTTGCCTAAGATTAGGCATATGAGCGAGAAATAGGAGCAAAGAATAAGTTCTTTGAGAGACAAGATTGATAATCAACAAATATAACAACCTTGTTACCACACCAGCCAGCTTGAAAATAATGAAACCTAACTAGCTAATTGATAACAAGGTGACTACAATGCAAAAGGAATGGTTGACTTGGAAGGAAACCTCTTTTGATGTAGTCTTGGTTTATTAATTTAAATATTGTGCTTCTAACTAACGTTGATTTAATGTTTGGACATAATGTGGGTTTCCCCGCGAGAGCCATTATCAGATTGTCTTGATAATATATGTCTAAAACTGAAATCACATGACATGTAAGTTGTAGAGATTCATCCATCATGAATCTTAGCAAGCTAATGGGAGCTATAAGCATTTATGAGAGAATGATCAAATCGTTTGATTTCTCATAAGGATACATAAATGAATCTTTTATACAGGCGTCGAGACGAAGGAGGTGGTGATTTTCGTTCGCTTCGATTCGACAGGTTTCCGTCGGTGTGCACTGTGCACTCACGGAGAGAAAAGGGAGAAAAAGTCAAAAATTCTGGGGAAAAGAAAGTGACGGGGAAGAAGGAAGGGAAGAAAGAGAAAGGAAAGAAAAAAAAAGAATTGGGTTTTTGGGGGTATTGTGCACCCACCAAAACAGTAAACTTACACGCTCACGTGTACAAAATAAACACGCACGTGTAGAGAATATTCCACAGAAATTATTTTATAACAAACTTTTTACGGGATGTTACAATCTACCCCCCTTAAGGAAATTTCGTCCTCGAAATTAAGATTACAATCAAGTAGAATTGAAAAACAAATAGGGGTAGTCGGTTCTCATTCGCTCTTCCGTCTCCCAGGTTGACTCCTCCACAGAGTGGTTTCTCCACAAAACCTTCACTAAACTGATCGACTTATTCCGTAGAATTTTGTCTTTCCAATCCAGGATGGTCACTGGTAACTCATCATAAGTCAAATCCTGGTTTACCTCCAACTGTTGAGGATGAATAACATGAGAAGGGTCGGAGATATAATGTCGGAGCAAGGACACATGGAAGACATTGTGCACCCTTGATAACTCGGAAGGTAACTCAAGCCGATAAGCAACCTCACCAATCCGTTCAGTGACGACATACGGACCGATGTAACGAGGACTCAACTTCCCTCGTTTCCCGAATCTCACAACGCCTCTCCAAGGTGATAACTTCAAGAATACCATGTCACCAACTGAATAAACCCGGTCGGTCAAGTGACGGTTGGCAATACTCCTCTGTCGATCCTGGGCTGCTTTCAGGTTTCCCTTGATCACCTGGATATTCTGAGTAGTTTCCTCAACGATTTCAGGACCAACCAGAGCTCGCTCACCAACTTCTGACCAACACAAGGGAGTTCGGCAAGGCTTACCATACAACGCTTCGAAAGGAGACATACCGATGCTCGAATGAAAACTGTTGTTGTAGGCAAACTCTACCAAAGAAAGATTATCATGCCACTTATCTCCGAACTATAGCACTGAGGACCTCAGCATGTCCTCAAGGGTCTGGATAGTTCTCTCCGACTGTCCGTCGGTCTGAGGATGATAAGCAGTGCTGAACAGTAGTCTCGAACCCAAAGCTTTCTGAAAAGCTTTCCAAAACTTGGAAGTGAATCTGGGGTCACGATCGGAGATAATACTGACAGGAACACCATGGTACTTGACAACTCCGTCAATGAAAAGTTTAGCCAAACGGTCAAGAGAAAAATTTTCGCGGACTGGCAGGAAGTGAGTTGACTTGGTCAGTCGATCCACAATCACCCAAATACCATCATAACCTCCACGAGCTAGGGGTAGCTTGTACACGAAGTCCATGGTGATATTCTCCCACTTCCACTCAGGAATGGGAAGTGACTGTAGTAACCCAAACGGTTTCTTCCTTTCAGCCTTGACCTGCTGGCAGATTAAGCAACGACTCACGTATTCTGCAATCTCATTTTTCATTCTACGCCAGTAGTAGAAAGGTCGGATAGTATGGTACATTTTAGTACTACCTGGATGCATGGCATAAGTGGAAACATGAGCCTCATCCAAGATTGCCTTCTTCAAGTCTGCATCGTTAGGCACATACATCCGGTCATTCATCAGAAGCACTCCGTCTGAACGTCGAACTCTGAAGTCATCCCTCGTACCATCAAGAACTGCCTGAATCAATTTCTGAGAAGTAGGATCGCTCGCCTGAGCCTCACGAATGCGATCCAACAGAATAGGTCTAGCAGAGAAGTTGGCCAACAAGGCTCCAGTATGATCATAACCCAAGACTGCACCTGTACTCCTGAGCTCAGTCAAAAGAGGAATATGACAGGCGTACAGTGCGTTGAGCCGACCATGAGATGATTTTCTACTGAGTGCATCCGCCACAACGTTGGCTCGTCCAGGATGGTACTCGATAGAACAATCATAATCACTGATCAACTCCATCCACCGTCGTTGTCTCAGGTTCAGATCTCTCTGCGTGGGCAAGTACTTCAGACTCTTGTGATCAGTGAAAATCTTGCACGTTTCTCCGTAGAGATAATGTCGCCAGATTTTCAGTGCGAAGATAATAGCTGCAAACTCCAGGTCATGAGTAGGGTAGTTCATCTCATGTCGTTTCAACTGACGGGATGCATAAGCGATTACCCTACCATGCTGCATCAGAACACAGCCTAGACCATTCAAAGAAGCATCACTGTAGACCTCGAAATTCCCACCGCCGTCGGGAAGTGCCAAGACAGGTGCATGAGTAAGACAATGCTTCAACTTCTGAAAACTCCGTTCACAATCATCATCCCACTCAAACCTGACATCTTTCCTGGTCAACTTCGTGAGAGGAAGGGCTGTGGCCGAGAAATCCCTCACAAAGCGCCGATAGTAGCCGGCAAGACCAAGAAAACTTCGAATCTCAGTGACGGTCTGTGGTCGCTCCCAATTCTCAACTGCTGATACTTTCTGAGGGTCAACAAGAACTCCCTCAGAGGATACGACATGTCCCAAGAAAGATACTTCATTCAGCCAAAACTGACATTTACTGAACTTAGCATACAACTGATTCTCCCGCAATTTCTTCAGAACTAGACGAAGATGCTTAGCATGCTCAACCTCACTCTTAGAGAATACTAAGATATCGTCAATGAAGACAATCACAAACCTGTCCAGGTAGGGACGGAATACCCGGTTCATCAAGTCCATAAACGCTGCAGGAGCATTCGTCAACCCGAATGGCATCACCAGAAACTCATAATGACCATATCGAGTCCGAAAAGCTGTCTTGGGAACATCATCTCGTCTGATCTTAAGCTGATAGTAACCTGACCTCAGATCAATTTTCGAGAAGACACGAGCACCACGGAGCTGGTCAAACAAGTCATCGATACGAGGTAGAGGATAACGGTTTTTAATCGTTACCCGGTTAAGCTGCCTGTAATCGATGCAAAGCCTAAAACTTCCATCCTTCTTTCTCACAAATAAGACCGGTGCTCCCCAAGGAGAGGTGCTGGGTTGGATAAAACCTTTATCCACAAGTTCTTGCAACTGTGACTTTAATTCTCTTAACTCCGCAGGAGCCATGCGGAAAGGTGGAAGAGAAATTGGATTTGTACCTGGAAGAAGATCGATGGTGAACTCTCCTTCACGATCCGGAGGTAGTCCAGGCAAATCATCAGGAAATACATCAGGGAACTGGTTAACGACATACACGTCTTCAACCCGTGCCGGATTCTCGTCGTTGACCACAACATGAGCAATGTAACCCTGACAACCTTTCCTCAACATACGTTTCGCCCTCATGGCGGAGATGAGTCCATGTCTTACCCCACTGCGTTCGCCGGTGAAAGTCACAACAGGCCTGCCAGGTCTCTGAAAAATGACAACCCTACGACGACAATCAACCACGGCGTGATTCAGATGTAGCCAATCCATACCCAAGATAACATCAAAGTCCTTGATGTCCAAAGGAATCAGATTAGCTGGCATATCCTCACCGTTAACAAGGACGGGACATCCTTGATACTCACACTGAACATAACAAACTTCACCCCTAGGCATGGCAATACCCAATTCATACTCGAGAGGAGTAGAGTATGGTTGAGTGGTTTGAGCAAACTGAAGGGATATTACTGAATGAGAAGCACCTGGATCAATTAGAACTCTAGCGAAATGACCAAGAATGTTCAACGTACCCATGACAAGATCCGGATTAGCTTGAGCGTCCTGGGCAGTGATGTTAGTGACTCGGCCCTGTGTCTGCTGTCCTGTACGACCTCTAGATCCCTGGTTACTTCTACCCTGTCCTCCACGTCCCTGGTTCCCTCGACCGGTAGGTCTGCTCGGTCCACTGCCGCTAGAAGTAGCCTCACTGGTCTGAAACTGACCACCGCCATACCACTGCGAACCACTCGGCTGATATGGAGGATAACCTCCCTGAAACTGCGGATAACCCTGAGAGAACTGAGAATAGCCTCCCTGGAATTGAGGAATGTTCGGTGTGAACTGAGGAACGCCCATAGGGAACTGATAAGCATCTCCAGAATACTGAGACACATCACCCTGATAGTGAACAGCACCGCCAGAAGATGGCTGCTGGAACTGGCCTGATCCGTACGGTGGCATCTGCTGCTGGGGAACCGTACCGGACTGCTGACTCTGCTGTTTCTGAGGACAATTACTAGCTCTGTGGCCCACCTGGCCACAAGTGAAACATGCTCTGCTCGCCTGCCTACACTCTCCAGAATGATAGTTGTTGCACTGACGGCAACGAGTATTACTAGAGCCCCCTGAGCCCCCCGAACTGCTCTGACTCTGGAAGCGAGAACCAACATTGGTTTTACCTCCTCGAGGTGTGTTGGGGTTAGAGCCCCCACTGGATGATCCGCCAGAGTTGTAGCCACTCTTCTTAAAAGACTGATTCTTCTTCGGCCCAAATCTGGAATTACCCCTGTTATTGTTGTTGTTCTTCCTCTGATTAACATTACCCTCATCGTCATCACCACCACTGTCGGGAGTATTCTCCGAATCCTCAACCCGGAGTAAGGCCTCATAGAACTCCTGGTAGGTAGTGCATGGATATGAAGATGCTGCAGTACGAAGATTCTTCCGGGCACCCTTTCTGAACTGAAGTAACATCTCCTTCGGATTACTGGCAATGGCTGGGCAGTAGCGGGAAAGGTCAGTGAACTTCCGGTGGTACTCGGCTACTGACATGCTCTTCTGCCTCAGATCAAAGAAGTCGTCTCGTTTCTTAGCCCAATACCCCGGAGGTAAGTACTTCGCCTCGAAATGTTCCTTGAAAGTAGCCCAGTCTTCCTGCAGATTTGGTGGAATTAAGGTCACTTCATAAGCCCACCAAGAACTAGCTTCACTCTGCAGGAACCACGTAACAGTCGAGACCCACTGTTCCGTCGGAAAGTTTCCCTGTCGTTCCATGGCTCGGAAGGTCTTCTCCACATGTTTGAGCCAATTCTCCGTCACCTCGGAGGTTTCTCTGCCTAAGAACGGCTTAACTTGAAGATTGGAAGCAATCTCCAAGACATTTTTCTGCTGAGTAGGAGGACGCCAATTCGTCTGAAAGGCCGTAGCAAAAGCTGCACCAAACTGTGCAAAGTCAAAAGGTGGTGCAACAGGCTCATCTGGTGGTGCCTGAGTACGAGGTGCTCTGCGAGGTGGCATAGTTCTGACATCACAAAAATCAAGAATTATTATAGCACATATCACAAAGTGACAAATGCAAGACTGCCTAATACTTATGCTCTGATACCAATCTGACACATCCCGATCCCGGACACGCCAGGTGTCGGGAAGTGCTGGCAGTGACGAAGCCATTAAATGCATGAAACAACACTTATGAAAATGAAATTAAATTGTAATAAGCGTTGCGGAATTCAATGTCAATATGCATATGGTTGAGCGTACTAATTTGAAACAGCGGAAATATAATAGTAGTCAAGTTCCTAAAATCTCTATCCATAACAGGGATGGATATTATTATAGAAACTGAATAACAGAAAGATAAATCCCTACATGGTTGGGATATCGGATCGGGGCTGCCACGTATCCTCGACCTCACGAAGCGGTGTCACTATGACCTGAAGAGGGCGCAAAACAAAAGGTGTGAGTGGATAAAAATCAAAGTTTTAAAACCTTTCTCTTTTCAACATACTAACCCCCTGTTTGAAAACCAGTATAAATATACCATCGTAGTATAGTTCAAAGATACTTTAATATTATGCGGAAACATATCCAAAGGTATAATAACATAAATGCGAGTTCATAGTTCCGTCAACAAATATATATAAATATAATATGGGAAAACAACACGAGGGCATATGCGCGATCACCCATACGGGTTGAGGAACAGCCTCTCAATCACCGTACAAGCACTTTCGTTATCCACTATTTTGTACTCTAGTACCACACACATGTAAGCACTTGCGCCGCGGCCCACGTCACACCTGCAGTCCTTACGCGGTGGGGCCTTTTCCTATAAACAACAATAAACGTAAGCAAGCTTGCACTAAGGTATTTTACCCGGACAATACCACGAGTACGGTGCGTGTGACCCAAACATGTGAGACTTGTCCTATGGACACATGAGAGCAGTACTACAAACGTAGTGAAAGCATACCTAGTGGTGAAAACATACACATACATCCTCACGTGTATAGATATAGGGCCAAATCCTTTCATAATCATAAATCAATAAGCATAAATAATAATTCCCAAATCATATCCAATATCTTTCATATTTATGCAAAGTAAAATCATAGTGTAAGATAATTCATAATGCGAACAAAAAATTGATAAATCATCTCAAATCACCAAAGTAATCCATTTACCAAATGTATTTACCATAAATAGAATGATTATGGTTGTGTAAACATTTAGCAAGTATCGCATATATATTTATAAATGATATATATAAAT
The DNA here is from genome assembly GCA_018257905.1 of Gillenia trifoliata. NCBI lineage: Eukaryota > Viridiplantae > Streptophyta > Magnoliopsida > Rosales > Rosaceae > Gillenia > Gillenia trifoliata. Next base: position 7,560,248 of record CM031082.1, read on the forward strand.
AAACATCACTTTGGAAACCATTTAAAATCATGTATAAATCACTTTCATAATCAATTCCAAACATAAAAACCATTTAAGAAAGCAAAAGTCCACTCCACGGGTATGGGCTCGAAAAACGATTTCCGGAGACCCGAAAACCCTACCGCCGCCGTCCACCGCCGCCGGCGCCGCCGTGCGCCGCCGCACGCGCCGCCACGCGCCGGGAAACGGTCGGAAAACCACTCCACGCGCCTGCACGCGCCGGCACGCGCCGGGAAACCCCCGGACGCGCCCCCATGCGCCGGAAAACCATTTCACGCGCCGGCCACGCGCCGGCGAGTGGCTTCACGCGCTGGCACGTGTCGCCACGCGCTGGCACGTGGTCCCACGCGCTGGCGCGTGTCCCCCACGCGCGTCACGCGCCCCACGCGCCTTGCTGACGTCACCCCACGCGCTGCTGACGTCAGCCACGCGCCCCACGCGCCTGCTGACGTCAGCACCGTTAAGTTTAACGGAATATACCTTCGCCGTTAGGAATATTCCCCTGCCGTTAGGAATATTCTGTTACCGTTAACAGAATATTCCCTCTCCTCCTTCCTCTCGCCGGTCGCCGGAGCTCCGCCGGCGCCGCCTCCGCCGCCGTCTGGTTCGCCGGAATTTGGGAAAATAATGCCGATTATGTCCCTAAACTTAAAATGTCCATATCTTCTTCGTTCTTTGGCCAAATTGGACGTATAATATGTCAAATTAAAGGTATTGAGGAGTAGAACATTTTCATACCAATTTGAGGCCGGAAAAATGGCCGGAGATTGCCTGAAATTGGCCGGAAAGCTTCGGGAAACCCTAATTCCGTTCTCCTTCAATACTGCACCAAATGGGACGTTCTTTATATCAAATTGAACCTACTCAATCCAATAAAACCAATGGTAATGGTCTCAAGGCTTACCTTGGTCTGGTTTGCACAGAAAATGGACGGATAGTTTGCCTAAACCGTTCCGACGTCGGTTTGAACTTTGAACGAACGAGTTCGAGTTTGAAGAATCTGAAATCACAGCCTCGTCCAGAATGACGAGACAATCGTGATCGTATGGATTTTGGGCGACGGTTTGGTGGTTTTGTGATTCAACCAAGATTAGGGTTTCGGTGAAGTTTTTGGTTTAGAGAGAAAATGGGAGAGAAAGAGAGGAAGAGAGGAAAAATTGACGTGCAGCAAATGGGGGAGGGTTGGCTGCTGTGCAGTCAGCCCAAAACCCTAATTCCCACACATGGAGTGGAAAATTACCAAAATGCCCCTACACTTTAAAGCTTCGTAAAACGTTCGTTTGAACTCCGAATTGAGTTCCGCTTGCGCCCACGCGTTCGTGTCGATGAGTACATCAAGAATATGTAAAGAAATAAATTTTTAGAAGTCGTCACGAAAAGTCAACAAAAGTCAACATTGACCCTAGGGGTATTTTGGTCATTTCACATAAATTTTGGGACGGGTTGTAACAATCTACCCCCCTTAAATAAAATTTCGTCCGCGAAATTACAAGCAAAATACTAGAATAAATGCGGATACTGTGCTCGCATATGCTCCTCAGTCTCCCAAGTAGCCTCATCTACCTCGTGGTTACTCCACCGAACCTTCACCAGAGGTATCACTTTGTTCCTCAGAACCTTGTCTTTTCTGTCCAAAATCTCTACAGGTTCCTCCTCGTAACTCAAACTCTCATTCAGCTGCAAGGGCTGTGGTTGGATTACATGTGACTCGTGCGGTACATACTTCCTCAACATAGAAACATGGAAGACATCATGTACCCGAGATAACTCCGCTGGCAAGGCCAAACGATAAGCAACTGCGCCAACACGCCCCACAATCTCATAAGGACCAATGTACCGGGGACTTAGCTTACCCCGCTTACCGAATCTCACCACACCCTTCCAGGGCGACAATCTCAAAAACACAAAGTCGCCAACTGCATACTCACGATCCTTAGAGTGTTTGTCTGCTATACTCTTCTGTCTATCCTGGGCCGCTTTCAGGTTACGCTTAATCACCTGAACCTTCTCTGTAGTGTCATCTACCAATTCTGGGCCCTCCAGTGCTCGCTCCCCTACCTCAGTCCAACATAATGGGGTTCTACACGCCTTACCATACAACGCCTCATACGGTGCCATACCGATGCTAGAGTGGAAACTGTTATTGTAGGCGAACTCTATCAACGCCAAGTGATCATCCCAACTTCCCCCGAATTGAAGGACCGAAACTCTCAACATGTCCTCCAAGGTCTGAATCGTCCTCTCAGACTGACCATCTGTCTGTGGGTGGAAAGCTGTACTGTACAGAAGTTTCGTTCCCATAGCGTCCTGAAATGCCTTCCAGAATTTGGAAGTGAACCTCGGATCTCTATCCGATATGATGGAAACTGGTACCCCATGAAGTTTGACTATCTGATCTACGAACATCTTCGCCAATTTATTCAACTGGTAATCCTGACGAATTGGCAAGAAATGAGCTGTCTTCGTCAGTCGGTCGACGATCACCCAAATACCATCACACTTTGCTCGGGTAGGCGGTAACCCAAACACGAAGTCCATGGTAACATTCTCCCATTTCCAAACTGGAATAGGAAGCCTCTGCGACAACCCCGAAGGTTTCTGCCTCTCCGCCTTCACCTGCTGACAAGTGAAACACTAACTCACGTATACGGCGATATCTTTCTTCCTCCCTGACCAATAGTAATAAGGTCTGATGGTGTGGTACATCTTCGTACTACCCGGATGCAGAGCATAAGCAGAAATGTGTGCCTCATCCAGGATTTCTCTCTTCAATCCACCATCCCCCTTGGGTACAAATAATCGACTACCCAACATCAGTAATCCATCCTCCCTGATCACATAATCCTGCCTCACACCACCAAGAACTTCCTCCTTAAGCTGTACACACTCAGAATCAATCCCCTGGGCCTCTCGAACTTTATCCACCAAAACAGATCTAACCTGGAAATGAGCTAGCAAAGCTCCATGATTATCCACATTAAGGATAGCACCCGTACTCCTCAACTCGCCCAACATCGGAATGTAGGTCGCCCGAATGGATGCCAACTGTCCATGGGATTTTCGACTCAGAGCATCGGCCACTACATTCGCTTTACCAGGATGATAATCGATGGTACAATTATAATCACTGATCAACTCCATCCATCTCCTCTGTCTCAAATTCAACTCACTCTGCGTAAAGATATACTTGAGACTCTTGTGGTCGGTGAAGATACGGCAAGTCTCCCCATACAAATAATGTCGCCAAATCTTCAAAGCAAAGACCACAGCAGCTAACTCCAGGTCATGAGTAGGATAATTTATTTCGTGCCGTTTGAGTTGTCTGGATGCATAGGCGATGACTTTTCCATGTTGCATCAACACACAACCCAAACCATGCAACGAAGCATCAGTGTAGATATCAAACTCACCACTCTCATCAGGAAGCACTAAGACTGGTGCGTGAGTAAGATGATGTTTAAGTTCCTGGAAACTAAGATGATGTTTAAGTTCCTGGAAACTCCGTTCACAGCTGTCATCCCAAACGAACTTAACATCCTTCCTAGTGAGCTTAGTAAGTGGTCCGGCTATAGACGAGAAATTCTGCACGAAACGACGGTAGTAGCCTGCTAAACCCAAGAAACTTCTCACCTCAATTACATTAGTTGGCTGCTCCCAATTCACCACCGCCTCCACCTTCTGTGGATCCACAAAAATACCTTCAGCAGAAATCACATGGCCCAAGAAACTAATACGATCGAGCCAAAACTGACATTTGCTGAACTTCGCATACAACTGTGCTGTCCTCAAACTCTCCAAAACCATCCTCAGGTGTTCCACATGCTCGGTCTCACTCTGGGAGTAAATCAGAATGTCGTCGATGAACACAATCACAAACCGGTCCAAATACGGTCGAAAGACTCTGTTCATCAAATCCATAAATGCGGCTGGAGCATTAGTCAATCCGAACGGCATCACCAGAAACTCATAATGTCCATATCTCGTTCGGAAGGCAGTCTTGGGCACATCATCCTTGCGGATACGCAACTGATGATACCCAGATCGCAGATCAATCTTGGAGAAAACTCGTGCACCCTTCAGCTGATCAAAGAGGTCATCAATCCGAGGCAATGGATAACGGTTCTTCACCGTCACCCGATTGAGTTGCCTGTAGTCTATGCATAGACACATACTCCCATCCTTCTTCTTAACAAACAACACCGGAGCACCCCAAGGTGAAGTGCTGGGTTGAATAAACCCCTTATCAACTAACTCCTGAAGTTGGGTTTTCAACTCCCTCAATTCAGCTGGAGCCATACAATACGGCGCTCGGGAAATAGGATCCGTACCTGGTATCAGATCAATCGTGAACTCGATCTCTCTGTCAGGAGCTAAACCAGGTAAGTCCTCAGGAAAAACGTCGGGATATTCATTGACCACGCGAACATCCTCGACACGGACTGGAGAATTTTCCTTCATCACCACATGGCCAAGTACCCCGATAACCCTTCCCCGCAACAACTTCTTCGCCTTAGTGTTAGTGATGAAATCAGACAGTTCTGCAAAACTCTTCTCTCGCCTTGGCAGACAACTTCTGGTCTACCATGTGTTTGGAATGTGACCACTTTGGTACGACGATCCACAATGGCATGATACTTGGATAACCAATCCATACCCAGAATAAGATCAAAATCAATGATGTTTAGAGGAATAAAATTCGCCTTCATGAGTTCGTCACCGACGAAAACTGGACAATCCTTAAATTCCCATTGAACGACACTAGTCTGCCCCATAGGTTGAGTAATAACTAACTCACACTCAAGAGGTGAGGGTTGGGGATTTACTTTCTTAGCGAACATAGGAGATAAAACCGAATGAGTAGCACCTGGATCAATTAGAACTCTAGTATGGAAACCGAAAACATTTAACGTACCCAAAATGATTCTTAAACCACGAGAAATCTCAGGGAAAGTACAACCGGTACTCCCCTGAACTACATTGGCAATGACTTGCCCCAGATGGGCAAAGTCGGATAAATCTGGTTGACGTCGAGGTGGCACAGCTCTGAATAAGGAAATACTGAGATACTCAGTACAAGAATGACGTACACCAAGTGCTTGTCATAAGAATTCTCTGAACCTATGCTCTGATACCAAACTGACACACCCCACCCTCGATACCCACGTGGATACCGAGTGCGAGCGTTGGCCAGGCACTCGTAAGTGGCAAGCCATTAAATGCATGACAACACTTCAGCAGAAAGCGAAATTAATTTATAATAAGGATTTAAATCAATGTCAATATGCATATAGTTGAGGAAGTACTAGGTGAAAGCTTATTGGAAACAAATAATAAATTGAGTTCCTAGAATCTCTATCCATACTTGAGGATTGGATATTATTATAGAAAGCGGAGGAAGAAGAATCCTACATGGGATGAAGATCAGTACGCCACGTGAAGTCTCGACTGCTTGAGATGCTATCTCACTATGTCTGAAGGGGCGCAAAACAAAAGTGGTGGACAAAAATCAAAGTTTTCGCAAAAACCTTCTTTCTCTTTTCAACATATTATTAACCCCTTATTTGGAAATAAGGTATAAATAAGTAAAACATATTATCATACTAGTTCAAAATTGCTTTATGAGTATCTTTTGAAACATATCAAATGTAAAATATTCATAAACCACATTTCATAATTTAAACATAATATAATAGGAAGACTAACTTACCGGGAGGCATATGCGCGATCACCCATGTCTGCGGGTTGAGGAACAACCTCTCAATCACTTGGTACAAACTTTACGTTATCCATTAATTTGTACTCCTGAGTACCACACGTAAGCAACGCGCGACGTCACACCAGGAATCTACCTACGTGGTGGGGCCTTTCGTAAACAAGAAGCATAAGCGTGGACAAGCTTACCTTTAAGGTATTCTGGGACAATGCCCCTGGAGTGCGGTGCATGTATGACCCAAACATGTGAGACTTGTCTCTACGACGTGAAGACGGTACTACAAGCGTGGTGGCGCTACCGATTGTGTTTGAAAACATACATACATACTCATGTGTAGAAGTGAAAGATAGCATTAACTTCATAATTTCTAAAAATATAAACCAGCAGCCAGTGGAAGGTATAGACTATGTACGAAACAAGTAATTAAAATACCAACATTTCCATAAAATTATATTCAACCTTCAAAAAATCATTTCATAAAATAGACTACGTATATAAAATCATATCTCAAATCATTTCATAATATATCCCCATAAACAAATAAATAATATAGGTTATAAGCGAATCCCAACATATATATATATAGGTATATATATATATATATATATATATATATATATATATAAGCATGCACCAAAAACCATTTAAAATCATGTAGAAATCAATTTCATATTTATTTTCAAACATAAAAACCAAGCAGCAAGCAAAAGGGGAATCCCTCACCGGTGATCGGGAGTGAAATCTCTCGGTGTTGCCTCCTCAGAGTTGTGCGGTCAAAATTACCTATTTAATATTAGAACAAATTGAACTCCTAAAATAAATTAAAAAATAGGCCCAATAGAAAAATACCCAAAATAATACTATTGTAAGCGAAAGCAGATACCAGCGATTCGGAGACCAAAACCACTCACTTGGGCCCGAACGCCGTGCGCGCCGCCTTGCCAGCGCTCCATGGCCGAGAAGCGATCGAAGGGAAAGAAGCTCACTCCGCCCAGCACCTTGCAACTGGCCACGCGAGGAAGCTTTGCAGCGAAACTGCAGCAAGAAACCCCAGAGACGCGCCCCGTGCGGCCGAGAAAACCATTTCCACTTGCGCTTGACACGCACTTGGCCCGGTAAACTCACCTTGGCCCAGCCCCACGTGTCGCCCCACGCTCTTACGCTTACGTGGTCCCACGTGGCAGCGCGTGTGTCCCCCCACCTTGGCGATCCGCAGCATACTGGCAGCGTCCACCCCACCCAGCAGCTGCTGATCTCTGACCCACCAGCACTTACGTAGCCCCTAACGGCATCGGCAAGTTAAGTTTAACGGAATATACAGCCAGCTAGGTGGGAATATTCCCTATGGTTAGAATATTTAATTCACAGATTAAGAAATATTCCCTCTCCTCCTTCCTCGCCTTGGTCGCGGGAACTCAGCCGGCGCTTCGCCACTCCCGCCCACACACAAATGCAGTTCTACAATAGGAATTTAGGGGAAAATAATGCGATTATGTCCTAAACTTAAAATGTCCATATCTTCTTCGTTCTTTGGCCAAATTGAATGATATATTATATCAAATTAAAGGTATTGAGGAGTAGAACATTTTCATACCAATTTGAGGCCCCGGAAAAATGGCCGGAGATAGCTGAAATTGTGCGGAAAGCTGAAACCTAGTCCGCAGTTCGCTTCAATCTTTTTTGCTCATCATGACCAATGGTAATGAGTAAGGCTTACCTTGGTGCAGTTTCTTACTGAGAAAATGGGCCGGATAGTTGCCTAAACCGTTCGGCCATTCGGTTTTGAGCAGGCGGGTTCGAGGATTTGAAGAATCACGAAATCACGGCCTCGTCGAGAATGACGAGACAATCGTGTCGTATGGATTTTGGGCGACGGTTTGATGGTTTTGTGATTGACAAGATTGAGTTGATGAAGTTTTTGGTTTAGAGAAAATGGGGGAGAAAAGAGGAAGAGAGGGAAAAATTGACGACGTCTGCGACAAATAGAGGAGGATTGTTTCTTTGTGTAGTCGACCCAAAACCTAATTCCCCACACCGCAGAATTAAGAAAATTACCAAAATGTTACACAACACAAGCCGTCGCGTTCGTTTGAACTCCGAATTGAGTTCACTTATTATAGCGTTAGGTATTAAATAGTACATCCCCAAGAATATGTAAAGAAATAAATTTTTACAGGTAAATACGAAAAGGAAGTCAATAAAAGTCAACATTGACCCTAGGGTATTTTGGTCATTTCACATAAATTTTTAGGTGGAGTTTGTAACACAAAGTACACTAAATGAGGAGAAGATATAAACTTACTGGTGATGAATACCTTGATGATCCCAAAGTACAACGGTCAAGAGTGTGTAAGAAGACACATTCTTAGTAGGTGGAGAGTATGAGCTAAACAGCTGATCTTGGTTTCTACTTATTAGTGACTCCAACACCTGAATTAACTTGATGCACTATACTCTTTATGATGCTCTCCGTAAATGTATAAGCTAAGGTTAATGATCTTGGTGTCATTTACAATATCTATAAATGTGCATGAGAAACAAAGGATGAGAAGATAACCAACCAAGTGAACCTTGTCCAAAACAATGTGCTAGTAGGTCAAACCTTAAGGAGAAAGTGGTTGCCAAACCAAAAGGGATTCAATGTTCTTATAAACTGTTGGGATGACTTGCTTCTTAAAAATTTGGACACATGAAGAAGAATTGTAACAGAGAGTACAGCGTTGGGTTGCAAGGAAAAGGTCAAGGGAGGCTAGAGTGGAAATTCAACTGATTTCACCTATTTTTGAGATCATTTGGTTTGAAATCCAATATGATACTTGGTGGATTGATTGTGCCAAACAACTATTCATGTGTCTAATTCCTTGCGAGTTCATTAGTAAGAAAGCAAACAAAGATGATGAAGGTGGAAAGCGAAGATTCATTGGAGTTGTTAGGCTTGAATGGGTCCCGGTTTAAATTTTGAATTTGCTAGATGCTCGTTTTATGCCTTTTCAATTAGAAGGAATTTGATTTTGGTTAGTAAACTTGTTAGACAAAATTCAAGTTTGAATTGGAAGAATATGGTTTTTAATATTTTAAATTTATCTTTTGTTGAGTGATGGTTTATTGATTGATGATATGTTTAAGCTTAGCGCAACGCTAAATTGGTTATGAACATTGTAGGAGAGAAAAATTTAGACAAAACCTCATCATGTTATGTGATAAGAGTTTAAGTCATATTTCGAAGGAAATAATGCAAACCCTAATCAAAGAAAACGTGTTGCCTTCATTAAACTATACGAGACTTTGATGTGTGTTATAGGTGTATCAGAGGCAAATTCACTAGAACTGAAAAAAGTTCAACTAGAAGCCCAGAATTTGCTAAATCATCCACACAAACATTTGTGGACCATTCCCAACTCAACTCATGATGGATACAAATATTTTATCACTTTAATAGACCATTATTCATGTTATAGTTATCTATCTTCTAATTTTGAAAAATCAAGTGCATTAGCGACCTTGAGAAATCTCTGGTAAGTTGAAAATTAACAAAATAATATGAAGATCAAAGTTGTCACCACGTTCATATAAAGGTGGAGAGTTTTATGGGCGTTGCGCTGATGAATGGAAAAAACACGGACCTTTTTTACTTGTTTCTTCAAAAGCATGGCATTGTTCATGACACACAAATCCAGCATTTCTCGACAAAATAGAGTGTGAATGCAATAGGACTTTAAAAAACATGGTCGAGAAGGAGCATGATGTGTAGAGAACGATCTTCCATTTTTAAATTGAAGTTATCAAAACTACAAACTACTTGTCAAATGGCTCTTGGTAAATAGGATTTCAAACACCATTTCATCAGGACAAAAAGGAATCAAGTGTATCATTTTGAAGATAGGGATGTCAGTAGGCTTCAAATTTACAATCCATGCAAGAAGCTTAATCAAAGTGCCTAAGTTATTTCACTTTGTAGGATATCATGACAAATCCAGGCTATCATTTTTACTGCCTTAACCACCTTTCTGAGGTTGGTGGAAACATTTAAGAGCTGAGTTTGTTCAAATTGGTTGTTGATAAAGAGAATCAACAATGAATTTGTTTGGGATGTCATTTACAGCAAGTGTTGAAAAGCATACTCCGAGAGAGTCATCCTGGCTACAAGTAACACCAATCCCTTTGATAACATGATCCCATGTTTAAAAATCATGTCATTATGATAGACAGTATTATCCACACACCACTTTGCGCTTCTCACACCTCTTTGTTAATTTCGGCGCTTAAGTATTTTTCCAATTCATTCGATTAAGCGGTCGAATTGAAAGGGTGTGTGGAAAAGTAGAAAATGGTATGTGGATAGCACGATACTTGACAATAATATCAATGTAAATGCGTTAAAGTTATAGAGGATGTTGGAATCAACAATGCACCGAGAAGACAAACAACCTACTCCAGTTCAAGCATTAGTCCAAGTTCCACAACAGTGCAAGTGTCGAGAAGCCATAACGTGAAGAAGGCCAGTTATATCAAGTGACTGTGTATACTTGTAAATTTGGTTTGATGTTGGTATGGGATGATCTAGTAACATTCAAGCAAGCAGTGGAGTTCAAATCTGCAAGTAAATGGATGGAAGCGTCACGAATTAGAGATGAACTACATGAGTAACTAACAAAGTTGGAAATTAGTTGAATTGCCATAAAAGGTTGTAAACTTATTGTTTGCAAAAGTGGGTTTCAAAACCAAAAACTCTAAAGGAGTTATTGATAGATACAAAGCTAGGCGATGGCAAAGGAAAGCTTGCACAAAAAAGGAAGGCATCGATTGAATTGTGACTTTTCTCTGAGTGTCAGCTAAGACTCATTGAGAATTCTCATGGCTCTGGTAGCTCACTTTGACTTGTTTCTTAACTTTCGATTTTGGACATATTATTAGGATAAATTAATTTCGAATATTTTAAATACGCAATAAAAAAAATAAATAACATACAATATGTTATCGATTATATATAGGTTTGTTGTAATCGATAAACAGCAAACAAAGAAGTAGAAGAGAGATTCTTGCCTTTGAATACTCATGCGCTGTCTTTAGCATTATTGGATCATCACTATGTTTGTAATCTTCCTCTTCATGATTAATCCGCGTGAAGCTCCTCAAGTGTTGACCTACAGAGTATTCAGCGATGATAAATCTAGGAGCAGGATATTGATGATTGGTTTAAATGTGCTGGCAATATATCTCACTTGGATCAATGTAGAATGGGTAGCACTAAGGTGTTTTGGCTTGACGTATGAGTACTCGGTGTGTTTATACACCCTATGCGCCTCTCTTTGGGGTTTTAGTCTCCCTGGGCTTTGTGCCCACTTGCGTAAGCCTGCAGCTCCTTACCCACTTTGGGTTTATGACTTTGTCTTTTTAATTAAATGAAGTCAAAACTTCTTTGGTAAATCATGTCAGTAGCTCAAGCCAATTAATCCGAGTATAATTAACAGTATTTATATCTTATCATCATCCATATAACGTTACTAGAACTTATCATAGGTGTATTGTGACCTCTTAGGTTCTAACAAATAACGCTCGGCGAGTGAAATTAATTAATAAATTAATTAATTCCATAAACCATAGTGATACGCCAGAAAGCGTTTCACCGGCTACCAGGTGGTAAGTACATCGCAAACTAATCATGATACTTTTTCAAACCTTGATTGTAGTTACAATGCAATTAGGTTCTTCATCAACCATATCGATCAAGGAATTATGGATTTGGCAGCAAAATCACATATGATCATCTATGATCACCATGATGCATCATCTTATGTTGACGAGTTCTTTAAACATTGCTTGATCCTTAAGTACTACTGTAGCATAGATTTAAATTGGATCTTCAAGTGGCTTTGGGGGATATCTTCTCCCAATTGAACAATTACGAGGTGATGGAATTCCTTATTGCTCATTCATATATCTTTATACTCATCTACATGAATCCAAGGAACACACTATCGGGCCTGTGATCTCATTGAGGGCTTTTTGAGGTGAAGTTAAAGTTCATATTTATAAGCACAGAATATCGATGATAATGCCTTGGAGTCTAAGAACTATTTGCATACTACAATAGGAGAAGCTTTGTAACATTGACATGTGGTACATCCATACATTTAAGCTTATTAGGCGATTAGGTGTTGGAGTGAGCTTGTTATTCAACAAATAATGAAGTATTAACCACGTGTATCAAGACCACATGCTAACCTTAATGCGATGCACACTAGCCTTTTCAAATAGTCAATATCGAGTTGACTCTCAAGCGACTAGGAACTTTATTCAGAATAAGTGACTATGAATGCAAGTCTTCTTGCCACCAACCGTTTAGGATGTTAACACTTACCTTAAATCCTATGGATTCATTCACTTGAGTATATTATCACCATAATGTAAAGTCAAACTCATGAATGAATACAACTTACCTATTAGTAATCAATTAACATAGAGTTATTCATAATATCAATATCACAAAATTGGCTCTTAGGACACAACTCCAACGAGTTTCTTTACCAAATGGGCGTGAAAATTGCATTCTTAAATGGAAACCTTGATGAAGAAATCTTACATGAAGTAGCCGAGGTTTCATTTAAGAGGAAAGAGTTTGGGTTGTAAGCTTAACAAGTCCATCTATGGTTTGAAACAAACCTCCAAACAATGGTATCTCAAATTTGATCAAGTTGTGAGCTCTCATAGGTTTGAAGAAACTAGTAGATGAATGTATCTATCTCAGGTTAATTAGGAGATATTTTATTTTCTTGGTGTTGTATGTAGATGACATACTTCAAGCTAACATAATTCATCTCTACCCCATGATGCCAAAGCTTTTCTATCTAAGAAGTTTCAAGATGACATATATGGGAGAAGCTAAATATGTTTTAGGCATTGAAATAGTAAAGATTGAAGAAGGGTCAATGCAAGTTTATCTCAAAGAGGTTACATTAACAAGGTACTTTCGAAAGATTCAATGTGGAAGCTTGCAAGGTGTTGATATATCTATCTTAAGGTGAGAAGTTTAGTAAACAACGAAGTTCCAAAACTAATCATGAAGATGAAGATGCAAGATAAACTATGTAGTTTCAAGCCTAATCAGGTTGTGAATTGCTTGAGCAAAATAATGTTGCTATTTTTCATGCCCCAGAACAATAAGCGTTTAGATGATACTAGACACATGGATATCAAGTACAAAGAAGTGAGAGAGAAAGTCAAAAGTGGGTGATGGTGATAGATCATATTCCAACTAGAGAAATGCTTGCAAATTCCCTTAACAAAGCCAATACCAAATGCATTTTCACAAACATGTTGATAGGATGGGATTAGTTTTTAGTTTTAGTGTTTGAAATATGCTGGGAATCAAATTAGTTATTTCAATTCGGTTAAGTTATAGTTGTTCAGTTAGTACAATTTTGTTTATGGATTGCTTTTGGTAATATATTCATGGAGTGAAATATTTTAGTTTCAATTTGTTTGTTAAAATTATGTTTTAATTGATTTTGCTTTACATGCTCTTACAATTTTTGCGTTGAATAAGGTTATGTGTATCACATTGGATCATTAAAGTTACTTCTTACATTAAAGTTATATGTACATTAAAGTTGTAACAACACAAAACTTTTGATGATGTCACAATAAAGTTGGTATTACTCGCTGGCTTCATATAGTTATAAACCGTTGGAAGCATCGCGATTAATCTCATGTGGATTGCCGAAGCCAGGACCATGGTATTTGCTAGCATTGCCGGAATCTGATAAAGGTGCAATGCATGGTACTATTTTATCAAAGTCTAGGAAGCAATTCATGTGAATAAAATTCTTAATTGAGTGCACTAGTAGAAAAAAGTACTTGAGCGACAAACCAGATTTAAATCGCGCCGGGGCCCCTTTTCGTCCACTTAAGCATTGAAGACTATTCGTGTCGCCCCTAAGTCGTCGCAAAGCCTATTGAGCAAACATTTGGCATAGCGAAGAAAATACATTAAAGTAAATCGGCGCAATGAATGTTTATCTTGAAGCGACTTTTAACGCGAAAATATGTGTGTCCTTAGTGATTTAGGTAGCGAATAAGTTTTGTCGAACAAACCTTTAAGCGTGAAAATCCTTACATTTACCTAAGTTTTCCAGCTGACGAAATATATTAATTGCCTACTTGGCGACAAAATATTCAATGATTCTATCATCGCGCAAAGGTTGGAAACGCGGTGTTTGTTTGGTAGTGCAAAAGTATTTGTATAATTTTATTTCAATTCATTGAATTATTATTTTATTTTTATGAAGTTAATTTTTAATTAATTAATAATGAATTAATTGGTATTTAAAGACAATAAAATATAATAAAAATGTAGAAAAATAGAATTATATTATATAAAAAAGAAATATACGTACAAAATATTCAATAATAAAAATAAATTAGAATCCCTAAAATGAAGTGGCTATTGGGATGCAGGCGAGAAATATGGTGAGGGAGGGGGTGGGAGCTCGATGGTAGGAGAATGGATGATATGATCTGGATGTTGGGCGTGTAAGATTTGGCTCATCTGGTTGCCACACGAGTTGTGTTGCGCCTCGGGTTTTAGAACTTCCTCGCTAGCGAGGTGACCTCTCTGGTGTTTTAAAAAAATGGCCTTCATCTCACCCAGTCGCGCCTCATTCCTCGGTAAACCCTACCAGGCCTAAGGACCAGGCTGCAGTCTACAGCGTCTCCATTGTTATATGAACCCGACATCCTCGATTGGAGTCACTGCTGCGTCCTCGATAGGGTCTCGGGAAGGCTGCCCAATGCCCCTTCTTGAGAAGAGCATTGCTCTTCTCCTATAATGGCCTCTAATAAAAATAAATATTATTATTATAATAATTATAACAAAAATAACGAGGTAATTAGAAAACTTACATGGAATCTTGAGCCGTCGTCATCAGTGGACATAAACTTCCTTGAACATGTCAATCTCGGAAACTTTACTGCCTTCTAAAATAATAATAAGAAGGTTAGAAATTTAAAATTCATAAAAATATTAAAATTATATTAAAAAATTAAAAAATGTAAAGTAGTTTACCTCTATTAAACTTCTCACTCTATGGGAGAAGGAAAAACTGAAACAGAGTGGTGTAGAGTTTTCTTTTTTAAACCTATTTATCACAGTTTGGCGCAGATGAATTTTATGTTATTAAAATTTGTTAGTGCATATATTAATTGTTGAGTAAAATTATAAAAGTAATTAAATCATGCAAAAATTAGGATCTTGAAAGTGGCTACACAACCACTCCCAATCCTAAGGCACTCTAGCAACTCCTGAGGGCATCATTGGGCCTACCTGGCGATCTCAGCGTCTGAGATACAACTTAGAATGGTTGTGGAGTCGCTCTTTATCTCTTTTGTACCAACTTGTGAAAGCTCGCATCTATGTATCTTTGTTAGGTGGCATCAAGGTCCGTAGTATTAAAAGTTGATATTATGCAAATATGGAAAAAAATATTATTAAAATATAAAAAATATTAGACTTAATTATATAAAAAGTAGTAGAAAGTGTTTTAACTTGATCCCAAATTTTGTTTGTGGAAATTACCAAAATACTATATTGGTCAATGTTGACTTTTCGAGATGACTTACGAAAATTTATTCTTTACATATTCATGATGTACTCGTCATTACAATAACAGCTGGGCCATAGCGGAACTCCATTTTGGAGTTAAAGCGAGCAGATTTTATGAAGCTTGCCTTTAAAGTGTAGAAATTTTAGTAATTTCCTCCATAAGTGGAATTAGGGTTTTTGGTATTCTTTGTCATGACCAACCCTTCCCATTCGTGCACGTTCCATCTTGACCTCCCTCTCTTTCTCTCCACTTTTTCTCTAAGGCAAAAACCTCCAAAAACCTCAACGAAACCTAATCTTTGAATGATCCACCAAAACAGTCCCAAACCGTTGCCCAAAATTCGCCACCATCACGATGCGTCTCGTCATTACGGGCAGTGTGATTTTAGAAGATCTCAAACTCGGCGTCCCGGGCGGTTTTGACAAAGCGTCCGTCAATTTCACTGTGCAAGCGGTTCAATGTAAGCCTTGAGACCATTACCGTGGTTTTATTGGATGAGTAGGTTCAAATCGATATAAAGAAGCGTCAATTTGAGTGCGGTTTGAAGGAGAGAGCAATTATAGGAGTTTCCAAAGAAGCTACCGGTAATTTCAGGCCATCTCTAGCCCCATTTACTACCAACTACTCAAGTGCTGGTATGAAAAGATATTCTACTCGTCAATACCTTACCCTTCATTTTTGATATATGGCGCGTTAAATTTGGCCAAAAGAAACCGAAAGAAGTTATGAATTTTGAGATTTTGGAATTAATTGAGAAAATTTCCCATAATTCCAGGAGAACAGGACGGAGGGCGGCGGCCGGAGCGGCTTTCGCGGCCGGCGGCGAGGAGGAGGAAGAGGGAATATTAAGTCAGCGGTAGCGAACTCGGCTAAGCGATGTCGAGAATATTCCGTCGAGAAAGGTATATTAGTTAAGTTTGGCTGACCACGTTAACTGTTTGACCACGGCGTCCCAGCGGTAGCGTGGGCGCGTCGGCATGCGTGTAAGAAATTGGCGTCGGCCAGGCGTGTTCGCGTGGCGACACGTCAGGCAATCTTGCGTAGCGTCGCGACTCCCCTCCCCGGCGATAGCCAGCGCATCCACTGATTTCCCGGCCTTGTAGCGGCCAGCTAACCGGCAGCGGTAGGGTTTTGAGCCCGATAATTTTTGACGAATTTTCGCCAAAAATAGTATTATTTTTGGAATATTTTCTATAAGGCCTATATTAATTATATTAGGGAGGTTCTAATTTTTCCCTAATATAAATAGGCAATTCTTGACACAACACACTTCGAGGAGGACAGCCTTGGGGGATTTCACTCCGATCACCGGTGGAGTGGACTTTTGGTTTATTAAATGATTTCCTATGCTTTGCAATGATTAAAGGTTTTCATATATTAAATGATTTTAAATGTTTTTAGACATGTTTATTTATATATATATATTATGAAATGATTTTGAGATTTGAATATATATGGATATATATTATTAAATAGTTTAGCCCTATATTTGAATTGTATCACGAAATATTGGTATTTAATTATTAGCACTACGTAGATATGTTCGATTACACAAGGATTAAATATTTGGGGAAATTATGAGATATATGATATTTCTTCACTTTTACACATGATGTATATATGTTTTTTCAAACACACTTGGTATGCTCACTACATTGTAGTATAGTCTGTGACATTAGGACAAGTCTCACATGTTTGGGTCCACCACATGGCAGCACTCCCAGGGGTATTGTCAGGGTAAGCTTCCCTTAGTGCAAGCATCTTCGTTTATGTTTATTTTGGGAAAAATTTTATCGTGGAACTTCGGGTGTGGGCCAGCTATTAAGTGCTTACATGTGTGTGTGGTACTAGGGTACAATTTAATTGAATAACGTAAGGGTAGCATGCGGGGATTGAGAGGCACGTTTCTCAACCGCATTACATGGGTGATTAACACCATACTGTGTTGGTTTTCCTATGTTTATATTATTGGTATATGTGACGAAACAAGTTATAAAAATGATTTGTTATCTACGATTTATATTGATTTATGTTTCTAGTTATACCTATAAACTACATTTGGCGTGCCTACGATGAATGCGATTTTTACTATTATAGTGGATTTCAAATAGGGGATTATTACCTATTTGAAAGAAGGTATGAAAACTTTTTTATTTTATGTCCACTCACACCTTTGTTTTACTTCACCAGGGACCTAGTATTGACATCCACGGTGAAGTCGGAGCATCCAGGAGGTGGCAACTACGACTCTATTTCCCGACCATGCTTACAGTTTATCTTTTTTGTTATTAAGTTTCTTTAATATCCATCACTGTTATGGATAGAAATTCTGGGAATTTGATTCATTATTTGTTTCCATTGTTTCAAATTGATACGCTCACGAACCTTGTGCATGTTGACATTAATTTCTGCAACTTTATGGTAATTTAATTTACTTAAACTGAAGTGTTGTCATGCATTTAACGTAAGCCCCGTCACTCACAGTGTCGGCAGCCACGCATGTAAACTCGGTATCTACGTGGGTATTGGTGGGGTGTGTTAGAAAATTAGTGAATACACTCCTTAGGCAACATCTCCACATCGCATCCTTCGTTTGATTTGGGGTGATCTCCATGTTTTTCCCCACTCCATAGGGCAATGGGCACGTAGAAGTAACCGACCCTATTGCATTGATAAAGATCATGTTTTTCAAAAAGAAGTCGGGATGAAAAACAAACCTCTGGATATAATAGCAGTGTAAGCGTAAGCGTTGATCGGCAGTTAAAATAATATAGCCTTCATGGTTTCTAGTGTTCGATTTTGGAGATATTATAGCGAAAGTTGTGGGAGCTTTCGTTCACAATGATTTGTATATTTTTACAAATTTTTCCCCTTCTCAATTACATATTATGAATTTTCCACTGTAAGTTTAATTTTTTCGTGCATTGTTAATTTGTAAGCACACCTGAGATATTTATTTTCTTTAAATTTGAGCGAACGAATATACTTGAATTTCTTTTCAAGATCATTGTGAACAAAAATTACTTTATCTAAGGGCCGTATAATGCCCATTCGTTCCAGTCTAGGCGAGCTTTGATCGGTAATCCTTGATTTTCCCTCAATGTGTCTAAATGTCCCCACCAATGTATTACAAACATTTTCTATAAATATGCATCACATCAAGGTTGTGTCTAAGCTTTAACTTGGACCAGTGCGGGTTAAAATACTGTCGTCCGGTTAAGTATTGGCACATGGTCTGAAGCCCGATAACACCTTTGCCAAATGGACCAAATTGTAAAGCATTCAACTTTGCCAGAATGTCAACTCTCATTCTCTAGTGCAGAAGGCGAGATCTACGTGTTGCCATCGAAGGATGTATATCCCGTTAAATGCATACTCGTGATCCCAGCGAAATAACCATCTACTTGATGACCCATATAACAAACCTTTCTAGCGTGCCAAGCGGATGTTACATCCTCTTTGCGGAAGCGGCGTACCATATAACCCTTTGTACTCAGCTAGGAAATCATTGCATAAGCGGGAAAATCATGTATCGTCCACATCACTTGCATTTTTCGTGAATTTGAACATCTTCCCGATAGACTTATCAAATGTAGCGCCTTTGTTTTCCTATAAATTCTTCTTTCGTCAACCAACGAGCGCCAAATGAACGTATTGGACTTTCTGGATCTTTTGGTAATTAGCGGGCTAAATACATGTAGTAAATTCCTTTTCACGCACTTCCAAGGCAAATTATAAAGAACTATGACTATTGGCCAGAAGTGTTGTGGGTTTGGTTTAAAACTCTGAGAGCGGATTAAATCGATCGGTAGCAAGTTCCTAGTCGACATTGAGTGTAGCCTTGCATCTCGGAGTTTATACTATTAGGCTTTAAATCGCATCACGTGCGTAGAACATACGGGTTTCACTCTCCTAGATATCTTTAGGTACATCGAGAGAAGATCAATGAAGAGACTCATTCGATTGGTTCATGGTTTCAGTCACCTTACTGTCCACATCTTGGTGACCCACTTTGTGTAGCGAAGAGTCTTCTTCTAGCCAAAATCTTTCGATCAATGCTCCGCGCCTTGAGGGCGCAACGCAGACTTCCATCATCTTCGGTAAACTTTAAAGTTCGTATCATTCAATCAATTCCAAGCGATGCGCGTTGATGTTGGTGGACTCAAAACTATTCGAACTGACATGGTTTGGATAGTAACCAACTCTCCGTTTTCTATCTTCTACCACTTTCGCTTTCCGGGTTGATTGTGATTTGTGAGATTGGAATTTTTGATGTAGCTTTGATGATTACAAAGCCGCGAGGTTTTGTTTGGTTTTTGCGGGTTCAAATTTTAAGAACACTAGGATTGCCCTTTTTTTCTTGTGCAATCTTTGCGAGAATGCACTGCAGGTTTGGAGGTTTGACTGACTTGTTTTAGAGGTTTGGGAAGAGGCAATTCGAAGCACACTCGATACCAAGATAGAAATATATTTGTTTAGGGTTGAATTGTTCTATTATTCTCTCTCTAGGAGGCATATATATAATCAATACATGAGGCTCTCTATAAATTAGGAAATAAGAAATCACCCATGGCTCTATATATAATCATGCATGATGTAATGGTTCCCGGCTGATGATTCCCATCTGCGTATGGAGTCTGCGTCATCCCATTTCTTACCAAATGATATGGGCAAACGCACAAATGTCTCCCATATGATTGTTACGTCCTATGGACGCCAGTATCAGTTCAGCATTTGGTTGTTGTCACCATTGCGAAGTCAATAAACTTATCTATCCCCAACTCCAAATATTCATATTTTATACGTTAGGATTTTGCCCTCACTAATATTCATTTTCCTGTTACCACATTAAAGAGAGGAGCATTAGAACAACTTCAACCCGTCTAGTCACCTTATGCCTCCGATGAGGCCCTATCCCATTTGGAAGTGCACATTTGTGTCTCTAGTTCTGGATCACCAAGATTAGATTTTGACGTGGGAAGAATTTTGTAGAAGCATCTCACTACGAGTTCTCCAGTTACTTGCGAAGCGTAAATATCAAAATACCTACTATACTTTCGAAGAGCGTAAGAAGATGTTGCAAAAGCTTACGATGAAACCTAATCGGTGAAGCGCCAAACTTCGACACACAAATGTACACTCTAAACTATCCAAAAATGGACATTTAAAGTCAATTGGATGTGATCAGCTGCTTTTCATCCATGCTGAAATCAATTAATTCTCAAGCGGGAAACTAAGTTTTGTTAAAAAAATGCATACGAAGTTAATTACTATTAACTTTCATTTAACAAAAAATAAATTCATAGTTAATTACTATTATGTATTAACCCAAATGCGTACAACAACATAAAGTCATTCAAGATATACAAATTATTTGCATACAAACATATAAAATAAATTAAATGCGTCAACAACATAAAATGATAAAAAAAAATACCTTCAAATTGGTCTCAATAACAATCTATGCAACAAACCTATAAAAAATTAATTAATTTGTATTTAATTTTAATTCAAAAAAATAATAAAATAATATTAAAAAAATTCAAATTACCTTAAGCGATTCTAAGGGCTAGGTGGTGGTGCGAGGAGGAGATGGTAGCTAGCTTGGGGGAGAGAGAGGGAGAGAAGGTGAGATGGGAAGAGGAAGATGAGTGAGATAGGAGAGAGAAAAGATGGAGATGAGTGAGGTAGGGAGAGATTTGGAGGGACAAATTTGAAGGAGATCGAGAAAGGAAGATGGAGATGAAAGCGGAGATGTTTGTAGTTTTTACGCAGAAAGCGCCTCTCGAGTCTAAGGAAAGTTAAATCAGCTTGGTTTTGCCCAACGAACATATTCGTCACCTAAAGTCTTATTTTTAAATTGTTATAAAGTCATGCATTTCGCGCGTGAACCGATAGTACATAAGAAATTTTAGAAGCGCAAATTTTTGTCGCGCAATTCTCCTTTTGCCATACCTTTTTTTCCATCTTTTGCATAGCCAGTGTCTTAGTCGCTTTAAATGTTACGACATTTAGGCTACAGCTGAGATTTTGTCGCTCAAAGTCCTCTTGCTCGATGAAATTTCCTCAGTCGCCTAAAGTTTTTGTCGCGCCAAGCTGTTTTTCTACTAGTGGTGGTTGTAAGGTTGAGAGCTCATTTTTGTTTTTCGAGACTCGATAGTCACGATTAAGTGGTTTTATTTGATATTATTGTGAAAATCTTAGTCTTATTAAACTCAAATGGCCACTAAAATAATCTTGCTTGTCTACGAAGGTTAACTATTTACCAAAGTGGGGAGTATTAGACTAAAATCTAATTCCCTATCCAGTTTGGTTTCACGATTAACCAGGAAACAAGTAAGTTAGAGTTTAATGAGACTATTTCCTCGTGTACCAGGATGCAAGTGATATTCCAGTTTAACTTAGTACGCTGAGGGATTTCTTGTGGACTAAGAAAGTCACACAGGCTTTGATAGAGTACAATCATAGGCTATTAAGGATTTTTAGTATAGTCCGTTTAGCAGGAAGGACTTTATTAGATTGAAGTCTATAAATATTTTAGGTCCCTGCTTGTTCTGCAATTATCTGGAAATCCCTAAACTCCCCATATAGTTCTCGTGATTAAGGGCAATAGTGAGAGAAGATCTCAAGCTCTTTCTGTGCAGTTAATCTCTTTCATCATGTCAGCTCACAAGGTTAGTTTATTCATATGCGTTTTAATGGTATGAGACTGATAAAAAGACTTACAAAATAGACAAATTAATGAATATATACTAATCGAGTGATAATTTACTAGTGATAATATATGCAAATCTTCTCTTGTGAATGGCAAGCAGGAGATAGGCAAATTACAGCAAGTTTCTAAAATTTCTCTTTTCAATTTTTTGAAGTGCAATCCATGTTATTCTCAAAAAGTTGAAAGAATTTATTATTTTGAATGTGTAAATGTTATAGTTGTGATATTTATCCCATATGCCATGGTGGACATGAGGACCGCGCGTTATATAATAATCAACACAACCAGAGCACGTTGATGAAAGTTAGCCATCAATTGTGTCCGACCCTTTGTTGTATACAGACCAATATTCTGTCTCCAACCGAATAATATTCAAGCCTTATTAATTTGAAACTGAAATATTTTTATAAAATAGGCTGACACAAACAATTTTGTTGTCGGAAAATAATAAAACATTTCCTGGACATGGTGTTGAAGGCTCCCACCATGGCAGTCCAAAATCATCACATGACTTAGTAACCAATTTTGGCTGCAACCCTTTTAATTTGGAACACATAACAGATACGCCATTACACCAATTATGCAAACATTCATACTTACAATTGCAAATTCAAATCACCAATTGAAACAAAATGTACACGGAAAGATTTCAGCAAACCATTTTTCTTTTCTTACTGCATTGCTTTCTTATTCTAACTTTTGGACTGCAGCAATCAAAAGACAATACCTGAAAGAGAAAATGAGTGTGCAAAAATTGGCTCAATGTATATAGGATTAATTGCCTTCAATTAACAAAAAGCACAATCTTCCCTTATTTCACCGTTTGCCTGTGAGGACTCCAATATTACCCATGTTCACCATTGAGACACCAAAATCTCGTAGAAAGGTGGATCCATGAGTGGTATTGCTGTCCATAGGCTTTTGTCTCAGTATCATCAAGAGAAGAGCTGAGTCAGACTGGAAGAAGTCCTCTCTTTTGCTTCTGAGTGTAGTAATCTTCATCAAAGGTTTTGAAGCTTCCAGGATCCATCTCAACCAGGCTGAATTTGTGTCCTGGGCTTGCATTTTTTCTTCAGCTGAGCTATGTAATTTTTGTCCAATTTCGGGTCTGTGTCACCTTTTTCCAGTGAAGTTATACAAGCGATTTGTGAAGGACGGGCAGTGAGATGTGCCGATGGTGTTGTGTCCCCTCCTAAAAGAACAATGAAGAAAAGAAAGATCAGATCATGATTGAGTTTCATGAAGCAAATCAAATAAATAATATTCACCTGAAAGACAGAACCTGTAAGTCTTTAGCACTTAAACCCTTGACGTAAATACTGCTTTGAGTTGAATATAATAGCCAAAAGGGAGGAGGTAAGCTATATTGGCCTCTGAGGCTAATGACACTCTTCCATCTCTTCGTCCAGTCGGAACCTCCCAAAATGAGCCATGAACCTGGAAAAAATATATATTCATTCAATTTTAAGCCAGATATATGATTTTTTTTAATAACTAAAAATTCTTTGTGCATGATATTTGTTTTTATACAAAGCGATAGTGAGAATGGGGAATCAAATTGAAGATCTCAGGTGCATGTAAAATATCCTTAACCACTTGAACTACAAGTTCACTTCACACAATGTAGATCGTTTTTAACTCCTTACACATGACATTTCGTTTTTAATTAAGAATGGACATCTTCGTTGCCAATCTAATAATATATTTAATAAATATTGATTTATGTGAAATAGGTTAATTTGTTACCATTCTACTAAATACAGATTACCAGGGCCAAGATATCAGCGCAAGAAGCAACACAGGACACTTCTTTTCTACTTCAGATTTTACTGCATCTATGACATGGAACCCTCTTAGCTTTGGTTTCCAGGTTGGCTTCTTTCTCAGCTTGACTGTTTGGTATGGAATTCAATAGCACAGAACCATCACATCTGAAAATCAAAATTTAAAGGAATTAGTTACTTTTCAAAATTCGGTAATTAGCAATTGTTTATGCCAACAAAAAATAATTTAAGGCGGTTTCAACAGAAATTGTTGTGTCATTAATTTGGACTTGATGGATTACTTATGAGACAACACAACCAAACGACATATCACTTACCTAACAAAACAATCAGCGAATGCATCCTTAGAATAGAAGACAGCAGAGTTGGTGCCCTAGATATGTATTGATAAGTAGTCCCTGCTGCAATATAGCCTCTAAATCAGGGCATGTTTTGTAGTAGAACAAACTTACAATGTCTGCATTGCTTGAGTCTAAGGCCAACAAAACTTAAGCCAGAACCGAAGAAGCAAGATTGAGATATGAGCTTTCGAAAAACCATTGTCTTTAGAGATGGATTGAATTGGAAACTAGTTTAATGTGCAGTTTTGTAGTTATGTTTAGGCCTGAACTTGTCATCGTTAAATTTATTTGCATAGACTTTTTATATTATCTAAAACGTTTTGTTAATACAAGCGAGTTGGCGACTTTTCTTCATAAAAAGAGTTTTTATCGCTGTAGTATGAAGCTACAACAAACCGATTGATGCACGAACTTTGTGAATCCGCGGAGAGATGCCCGGACTTATAAAAACCAGGCTTTGTGATACTTGATCCCCAGTTAGTTATCTCTCCCAGTCAATCTAAATGAGTTTTTATCACCCGACCCTGAACTTTCACTCACCCGGTGATTGAAGTGCGAACTTTAAAGCCCAGATCATGAGAGATGCCGGACTTATAAAAACAAGACTTTGTGAAGTACTTAGTCCCAATTAGTTATCTCGAGTCAATTAAGAGGAGGGTAAATATGTCATTTCGCACCATATGTTTGATGAAATGACCTTTAAAGCTGTGATTACATGGTGATCCTTTCTCTCCTTCTCTTTTCGATTTTCCCTCCCAAATTGGTTAAAATTTCCTCATTTTCTTAACATTTCCATCCAAATTGGTTGACCAACCTCTTAATATTCTTCCATTCGAACATTCAATTGATAAAAGGCCCCTACGCTTACAGTAAATTAATTGATGAATCAATAATTGAAATATTAGGTAAAATATTGTTCTTAGATGCAAATGGAAAGATTACGATGAATCAATAATTGAAATATTGAATGAAACAAAATTGCCAATAGCAGTTTTTGCATGTTGGTATAAAATTGAATAAAGACAAAAAAATAAAAATGAGAACATAAGAAACATAACAAAATTAACATCCATAAGAAAATCCATAATAGTCATAGCATTTACTTAATATCATTAAAATATCATAATAGTCATAATACCATTTAATCATATACTATCTTAGTCTTAAAGAATTCATAGACCTAAATCAAATGAAGAAATTTAGAAATAGACAAAATGAAGCAAGCAAATATGTGTTCTTAGATGAAATAGACCTAAATCAATTATTGATTCATTGAATTCATTGCAAGCAGCCTTTTATCATTGAATGTTCTATGCGGAAGAATATTAAGAGGTTGGAGTCAACCAATTTGGATGGAAATGATAAGAAAAGGAGAGAGAGGGGAAATTTCAACCAATTTGGGAGGAAAATTGGAAGAGAAGGAGAGAAAGGATCGAGACCATGTAATCAAGGCCTTAAGGTCATTTCATCAAACATATAATGCCAAGCATTATTGCTGCTCTTGATCAATGACTGCGGGCAGACGAAATACTCACAAAGTGCTGTTTTTTTACTAAGAATGCAGGCATCTATGTCGGTTTCAAAGACCAGGCATCAATCGATGCGATAATCAATTAGGAGCTTGATAGTGATAAAAAGCAAACAAATCCTACATAATCTGGAAGGTATGAAACTATAAACACATTAAAACGAAGCTCTCATGTCTCTGTAAATGTATCCAACTCAAGTCCTGAGTGGCGCAAAACATAAAAAAAGGTAGTGGGTCAAAAATGGGGATTTGATAAAACCTTTGAGCAATAGCATACTATCCATATTTGGAAAGCATGTAGTTTTTAAAAAAATACGTCCATACTCCCTTGTATGATCTCAAATACTATAACGATATCTGAATTTACTCCACAGAAAATCAAAATTGACTACTCATTTATATGTAAACCACGAGGAAGCCCAAGTAGATAAGCTCTGACAGGCTAGGTATCCAAGAAATGTGGCCAGAGTACTACAATACTTGTGAGTCTAACGCTAATCGTTGTGCACAAGTCGTCACTGGCTTCAGGAGTTGCCTAGTGCTGACCTAGAAACATTTGTACACAATGGATAAAGTTGCTAAAAACCAAGTAGCTTATTTATTTTTACTTTTAGATAAATGACTTAAAAGAAAATCAAGTGCCAAAGTAAATATAATTGTGCACAAAGTAGAAAACGAAGTTTGCGCAGTCATTTCCTTTCATAAGTTTAAGAAATGAGCTGAAACAATCTTTGATCAGGACAAAAACAAAACCGAGAATACTTCAAAGCATTAAGAACTGCCCACATGTTAAAAAATGGATTTGCTTGCACATCACTGTGAAATCAAATTAAACAATAATGTATAGGGATTAGGTAATGATTGTGCTAGCCAGCTCATCATGCAGATGATGTTAGGGCATTCAGATAAGGCACCACATTATAAAGGGTTTTTATTACAAACGATTTTTTTATGTTTTATCAATTCTTCAGTTTGATTCTTTATATTTTAAAATCATTAATTTAGTTATTTATGTATTAACTCATGGATCAATGTAATCACCTTATATTCCTGTTAAAATGCATATGTGGCACAAATTGCATGACCCACGAAAACCAATAATATCATACAAAAACTTTAAAAAATCAAACCATATATACAAGCCAAAAAACTATGACAGCAACAAACCACCCCCGCAAATCCTCCCCGTTAAAACAATATTGAACTGCAAAAAACGTTTTTGAACCCTTTATACTTACCCCTATATATGCCGTATGAACTGCTGGAATTCATATATTTCCTTTCAATCAAATATAATTTAGTTGTTATATATTGCAGTTTTCCCTAATTTCAGACAGTGAATTCATATATTCCTTTCAAATCAGCTAATTTTGGTTATTATATATTGCAGTTTGCAGTTTTCTAATTTCAGACATTGAAGACGATTGCCTTGAAAATTTTAGTGTACAGCAGGAGTTCAATCTTGTACACCTCCCAAACCACCCGCCATGCTGCTCCGACCATGCCAGCACGGTCAGCACCCACCCACCCAAGCCATCAGCCACCCTCTCCCCACCGCGACAGCGACCACCCAATTTCCCCAATTAATCTGACCTATTTAATTTATTTATTGTTGTTGTTTTATTTAGTTAACTTTTTGTTAAGGATTTTTTAGTGGATTCTTTATATATCCATGTGGGATGTGGCACAATCTAATTTGGTTTTGGTCTGCATATATGCTACAAGCAACTTAACAGAATTTGTAAACGAAATCTTACTTTAGGGACAAAAGTGTGAATGAGTAAATCCATAAAAATTAAAATTATTGAAATTGATGAGTTTGAAACATACAGCGACAAGCCCATTAGTTGATAAAATATAAATGATCATTTACCTTTGATAAAATTACATTAAATAATTCAATTTGCATTAGACACTATTTAATTTCCCATGACGCAAATGAAGTTTGATGATCAATCAAACAGGGATATGGTTTGATCATTGTATATAAATTTTACTTAAATAATGTTTTGTATATATTTTGAGGGGAGTTGGGAACTAACTAATTATTAATACCTATTATTAATTTCCCTTGACGCAAATGAAGTTTGATGATCGTCAAACAGGGATATGGTTTGATCATTTGTATATAAATTTCTTAAATAATGTTACACGTATATTTTTAAATAAAGATTCTTCATGACTCCTTCCAAATCACTAACTAATTCCAATAAAAAAATCACTAACTAATTATTAATACCTACTATTACATTTCCCATGACATAAATGAAGTTTGATGATCGTCAAACAGGGATATGGTTTGATCATTGTATATAAATTTCTTAAATGTTACACGTATATTTTAAATAAAGATTCGCTCATGACTCTTCAAATCACTAACTAATTATTAATACTCTGGCTAACTAACTTGTTACAATATATATAAGCGAATATGATCTAATCAATCTGGCATTAATATTTTGACTATTGATGATCATATATATTAGGTGTCCTGTTACCTCGATCACAAACAGGTTTAATTAGGCAAGGATATGATTAAAAGGGTTTTTATACTTAGGGCTGAACTTTCACTCACGAGGTAGTTGATGCCGAACTTTAAAAGCCGTCAGAGATGCCCAAACTTAGGGTTTTTATCACCCATGGGTCCTGAAGTTTTACTCATGGGCCCGATTGATACGAACTTTAAAATGATCGCAAGAGATGCCGAGACTTATAAAAAACGAGGACTTTGTGATACTTGAGTCTACATAGTTATCTCTCATCGATTATAGTAGTAATGCACCGTGCCCCCACAATGAAAGGGAGCAAAATGGACTTTCCACCTTTATTTTGTTATGTTTCTTATGTTCTCATTTTTTGTTTTTGTCTTTTTATTCAATTTTATACTGACATGTGCACAAATCACATTGTTGATTTTGTTTCATTCAATATTTCAATTATTGATTCATCAAATTAATTTACTTGGGTGTAGCCTTTTTATCATTTGGTGTTCTGTACGGAAGAATATTAAGAGATTGGGTCAACCAATTTGGATGGAAATGATAAGAAAAGGAGGGAAATTTCAACCAGTTTAGGAGGAAAAATCGGAAGAGAAGGGGGAAGGATGGAGACCATGTAATCAAGGCCTTAAAGGTCATTTCATCAAACATATGGTATGAAATGACACATATTTTTACCCTCTTAATTGATGGAAGCAATGGAATTGAGGCAGTATCACAAAATTGTGTTTTTATAAGCTCTGTTTTATCTCTATGTTGTTAAGATCGGTATCGTCCCGATGCGGTAATAAAAGTTCAAGGCCATGGGTGATAAAACCTGGGGTGCAGGCATCTACAGCCGATCGACTAAAACCGAGCATCAATGTCTGTGGTAAGGGGTCGTTCCGATGAAATGATAAACCCTATGATTAATATCACCCTTGTCGATCACGAGCGCGGCGAAGAATTTTAACTCAAACAACTTTGCTCAAAATGAGCTCTCTAATATGAAGTGACAATCTTTTAAAGCCTCTGGAAGGGTGGAGCTGTAGTGACAACTGCTCGGTTGGTCCCCTTTTTAAAAGAAAAAAATATGAAGTGATAACTAGTTCAACATGCTTCCATCGAGTGTAACAATTTTGTTAATAATCAAAGTATAAGTACTTTGTTGAGAAGATTAATTAAGGGTAGTTATTTTCACTTTCTCAGTTTTTCGTTTTTGTGTTCCTCTAATTATTTTGGTCTATTGATTTTTCTTTCAATTAGTAAATTCTATAATCAGAAATTAGAAAAAGAATTATTGTAAGAAGAAAAAAAAATGGTCACGAGAATGCTTTTTCGTGAATAAATTGCTCACTTAGTGCTTAAAAGTCGGCTTGGTAGGATGTGGCTATAAAGATAATGCAACGTGCAAAGATATAGTAATGAATATGACCTATATTATTCTCTGTCTCAGTCGTGTTGTTCGTGCTACTGTGTTTTCAAACATTTTAATGTCTCTAGTTGTAGGAGTTTGGACACAGTCTCACAAAATATAATTTTCATTGAGGAATACCAAAATAAACAAAGTTTCTGCTACCTCCAGCCAGATCAAAGATTCTTAGAATGAACTGGAAACAGGACGGGACAGCTGTGCAATCTACAAGTCACCCAGCAGAGAGTTACCAGAGCACATTCTACTAGCTAGGTTTCTAAGGTGGTGACAACTGTTCGATTCCATTGTATGATACTCGAGGTAAGGAGACATTAGTTGGCTAGCTGGTAGGATAACGTCTGGTTTTTTGAAATTTCGGCGGGAAGCCACTTCTATCCCTTTGGAAGATTTCTCATAGAGGCCTTTATGTTGGTGTATTATCAAACGTGCCCTTATTGGCTTATACCAATAGAATGATGTAATTAGATCAAGTTGAATTATGTTATAAACGTGTGGAATACTTGCGCTACAAATAATACCTAACTTTCTCACAAAGTTGGGGCTTATCGGATAGCCTCTTTGTTAGGTTCTTTTTTATTGCCTTGCTTGTTAAGAACTTTTAATTGTCTCGATGTTTATGCAAAGGCTGCTAAGATAGGGGTTTTGTTATAAGTGGTTTATAAACAAACACACACCCCACTCTTCAGCATTCATGAGAAAGTAAAGACTAATATTGAAAAATGACAAAAACTGATAAGTAAAGATAGAAAATAAAAATTGATATTGAAAGGCGAATATAAAAGGCATTAAGTAAGGCGAGTAGTGATGTTGAAAGACTTTTATATAGATAAAAGTATAACAATCCATATAAGGGTCATGTGTAATTGGTAAAAACTCATCGGATTGAATATAGATCCACATCAAAGTTGATCTTGATCTTCCTTGTAAAAATAATCAAGACCTTGAGCCTAAGATTGATAATCGATACTACCAAATGGAAGAGTTTGGTCGTAGAGCTAATTCAATATTCTTTAAGGATTTTAGAAGGTATGATCCTAGAATTCTAATCCTTGATCTCAAGTCACAAACTACAAGTAGTGTAGATGAGATGATCACCAGATAGAAGTTTATCCTTTTGAAATAAAACTAAATGATACGTGAGGTGAAGGCGAAGTGTGAGGATTTCCTCGATGGGTGTTCTTGAACAGGATTACATTTTTGATTTGTTTAGAGTGTCCTTGTGCTTAGACTCTTCCTTTGTTTATATAGACCATTTGGAGTCTATATGGTATCAATTATCAGCGACCATCTTGAATACTTTTGTAGTGGGCTTAGTGCAGGAAAGTATTGATAATATCTACGATCAGCGTATATCTCCTCCCCTTTGAGAGAAGTTTTGCCTATAGAATATTTCCTCCAAAATGTTGAGTGCTTTTGCATTTAATCTTTGGTGGTGGAGAAGCTGTAGGCTTTCTTTCTTCTTATTTCTTGAACAGGAGTTACTTTTCCTAAGAGGCCCAAACCATTACCATAACAAGGTTCCAGTCGATTGAATATTTTAGTGTAACAACCTCATAATATACACTTCACGTTCTGTTTCAACTGCATATTTTTGAAATAGTTTGGACATGAAATGAGTTGTGATAATTGTAGAAAATATAGAATAATATAAAGAAGCGACTTTGAGGTATGACTTAGGTTGTTTTTTTAAAGAATTATTTGTCACCGCTCAAATAAGTTTGCTATGATTCTTGGTAAATCCCACTTTTAGGATACAACAAAATTTGAAATATGCGAGGAACAACCAAAATACAAGTATTCGCTTAGAAATAACTAGAAAAGAAATTGTATGATTGAGATGGAGAGAGAAAGAGAGGTAGGAAACTGTTTTAGCGTATTCTGATTTCTAATGATAACCAACTCATGGCAATGTTGAGTATTTATAGAGATTGAGTGAGTGCATCTCGCATCCATTCAATTCATTTGAAAGTGGGCAACTGTTTGTTCAAAGGAGCACATACCCTTTGAGTTATAAATAATGCAAACACATTAGTAATCAAGAGAGTCATATCTGCCAGAAGATACAGCAAAAATCATGCCTATTAACAAAAGGCATATTGATGATTAAGTTACACTGATTAAATTAAGAATCACACATTGAGTTGTAAGAATGAACTTTCAATTGCCATGTACCTTTTTGTATCTATATAAATTATATATATTATTGAAATACATCCAACATATTAGGCAGCATATCCTAATAAGCTAGGTCAAATATTCGATTTTCTTCCAATGTGAAAAATGAACCGTGCACATAAATGTGTGTGTGTGTGTATGGTGGGGGCTAGGGCAGCATATCCTTCTTGAATCATGCTCGTGATCAAGAGTGAGATAACTTTTGAATGAATTCAGCATACATGTAGAATGACGGAATACTTATGTTTTGGACATAT
This sequence comes from Gillenia trifoliata, assembly GCA_018257905.1. Lineage (NCBI taxonomy): Eukaryota > Viridiplantae > Streptophyta > Magnoliopsida > Rosales > Rosaceae > Gillenia > Gillenia trifoliata. The sequence continues at coordinate 7,592,296 of CM031082.1, forward strand.
TGCCAAACTTTTGAACTTAAAGCCATTTTTTACCAGCCATTGGTGACACAGGGTGAGGCTCACGAACATGAAATCCCATTAATATGGTAGCAAGCAATCATGCACTGTCAAACAAATAAAGTAAGAGAGATGAATACCCAACGGTGTCAAAAAGAAGAATTTGTTTTGGTTGGAATATCATGTAAATTTGTTTTATTTTCTACTTAGGACAAAATTGATATGATCATGGGTCACTAGCAAATTCTTCCTCGTCTAGATTCAATTGAATGAAGAAAGTTAAATAGAAGCAAAATGGGATTGTCGTACCCATACCCTTTAGCAACGAGCTATATTTGAAGAGTAAAAATGAAAACTATATATAACGAAAGCACTCACAATTAGACAAAGAAGAATTTGGTTAGTGACCTAAAATCATATCAATAATTTTGTCCAGTAAAGCACTTGAAGAACATGGTGACGAAGGAATCGATTCAGTTTCGGTTCGCGCGGTTTGGTTTTGCAATTTACCGATGACGAACATGGTGGGATCGAATGCAAGAGATGTTCAATGGTGAGTCTTGGATCTTTGAAAGATTTGAAGAACAAAGAGAGAGAGAGAAAGGAAGGAGATAAAGAGAGAGATGCAGAAAAATGGTTAAGAGAGAGCCGCATAAAAAATGTTAGATGAAGACAATGAAGAGAGGGAAAGTGGCGGAGAGATAATACCAAGGAGTATAAGAAGGCTTTTATATAACATATTAAGTGCGCTTGCGTTTAAGTTCACATGTTTAGGATCAGAGCCAATGGATCATTAGCTAATCAGAATCTAACCATTTTTGTTTTAGATGTGTAATTAAATGTGTCTTGGCGTGTACTAGAGAAAATTCCTATGGAATAAGAGTTAGTATTGGGTTGTGGGCTAAGGGCAGCAGAAGAAAAAAAGAAAGAAAAGAAATGATCTGTTTTTCCCATTTGGATGCTCAGAGTTGAAACTCATATACAATCAAACCATAATGCTAAACCAATAATAAATTAACAGTTTAGTTCCACAGTTTATTTCAGTATTTTACCAGATGCGTCGGTTCAGTTTTTGGTTCATGTTTTTCGCACTCTTTTTACTTTATTTGTTTTGATAGGTGCAATTATCACCATAGCAAGTATTAATCCTACTGAAAACAAGAAAAGAAAAAAGCTAAAACAGGAAATTATTCTAAGGTAATCATAAATGATATCAGTATCTTAGTATAATTTCAATCACCTCTCTACCATATTTCAAAATATTCTGTACCATGCATGACGTGCATCTAAATTTGTTTTATAGCAGAGTTACAGACATATTCGACTGACTGGTTTTCTGAGAATTTTGACAGCCTCATATGTTACACTTCACCATCTGTTTCAACTGCTTGATATTTTTTGAAGTAATGTTTTCTTTAATGTATAGGTAATATTCTAATCTACGTACAGGAGAGAAATTTGAACTTGGATGCAAGATGGCAGATACACTGCCTAGCTAATCGACATAACCCAAGAACTGCATATTTTTGAAATTATTTGGACATAAGAAGGAAAATGAGTTAGGATTAGACAGTTAAAAGTTGGATTCTCTTCGAATGAAACGACTCTCTGTCGAGGTAGAGTGCTTAATGGTACGCAAACTTCCTCGAGTTTGCTTGAGTGCGTCAAGCATTCCGGTGACACTGAAGGAATCGAGGCAAGTTAATGAGCTGGGGCAACTGCTTACAGGCAGGGAAACTTCTTCCGGTTGATGATTATTTGTTCCTTACACAGGCAGAGAGCCATGCAAGACAACTGCAGCCTCAAATGGCATGAGTGTGGAAGATGGAGATTCCATTTACGTATCAAAGAGACAGTCATCACATGCACGAAGTACTGAATAATTCTATGGCTGAAAATCGTCTTATACTAGTCATACTGCTACGAATCTGGCAGGAAGCATAAGTAATAGCATTCTAGATCATCCGGCATCACATGTTGCGATCTGACAGTTCTAGAGCTCCTGCTGGGATTTCAATTGCTTTGGAATCTACCAGCAATGTTTTACACTTGAACTTTGCGGTGGAACAAACTTTGATCTCAAGTGTAGTACTTACACCCTGGAGTTTCATCATACGAGTGATACTTTGGGGTGCAATGGCACCTGCCTGTGTGCATAGTTCTACTACTGCTGGAGCTTGCCCATAAGATCCCCTCCCTTCATTCAAAGCACTTGAGATCCTGGGGCCGCCACGCCACATGTACAATCATTGAGCTAAGATCACCTACACATTTACCTTTCCCCAAAGGGATGCCCTGCTAATCTCATGCTTAAAAACTCCACAAAGCTAGTATGTATGCCCAGACATTGGCATGAACTTCTGAACAATGTATTTGAATTTTGATATTGAATGTATTATTTCATCACAGATTGTAAGTACAATGAAAGAAATATATAGAGGATTACACCATGGCTTAAAGATCAAAGGTAACAAACCATGGACCTTCACACCCATAACCTAAGGCCTAAGTTGAAGTCTTGGAACTATTTGAGAATAATGACCGCAACATCCACCAAATATGAGTGTTTAGGTGGACTTAAAACAGCTCTAAGCTAGCTAGAGGAGATAATGACATACAACCTAGCTCTTACACGATGAATACGGGGACTAACCGATGGATACAAGACTAACTTGTGAGATACAAGACTAACCCGATGAATTGATTTCGAAAACAATACTCCCCCTCATTGGATTAGGGAGATTCATGGATCAAGCTTGGATAATAACGTTGGGCGAGTAGAAAGCCAATTTAGTGGTGGCGATATATACGCTGGTTTATCGTGACTTAAATTAGCCTGCAGTTTCATCAATGACTTTTTGGGCCGAACGATCGCGCACAAAATGACGGTCCACTTCGATATCTTGGTTCTTTTCATGAAACATTGGGTTGGAAGCTATGCATAGTGCACGATTGTCCTGAGTGCATATACCATTTGGTGAGTGCAAGCTAGTCCCAGAATCACGAGTAAATAACTGCAGGATGAGTTCATGAGCAAGGATGCCATTACTACGATATTTTGCCTACCCTTGCCGGACCTATGACTTGCTTGAATTTGTTTTTGATTTTCAAGTCACCAGGTTTCACTCCACAAGAGTACAATAGCACAACTGTTGATTTTCGATCAAGAGCATTTCCGGCCAGTCATGCTGTCGGATGTTTTTAAGTGACCATTGTTTGTCATGAAGATGCCTCGACCAACTAGCGGACGCACCAGAAGTACGGAGGATTTCTCTTGACTATGTGAAGATGTTGGTCTGTTGGTGCATGCATGAATTGACTCCACTAAGCTCCTTTTGCATAGGAAGTATTGATGCGTGTAATGGTGAGATAAATCAACCTTACCAACAAGACGATAGACAACGATATCTACAAGAGGGCCTTGGACATCTAACGCCCAGTTTGCTATCAAGAGGAGTACGTCTTTGGTTTGCAATCTTGAAGATAGAAGCTTCATTAGGAGATCAGGATATACTTGCATTGGTTGAGAAGAGTCCTTTAGAATTGGTGGCCATTTCTATCCCAAGGAAGTACTTCAAGACTCAGGTGTGATGGCAAGCTTCTTGCTTCAAAGGTTGACTTGAGTGAGGTGATCTCTTAAAGGATTATCACAGCCCGATGAATCATCCATACACAAGGACCACTAAAGTACATTTGCCATTCGTACAAACAAGGAAGGGTATTGCTTCTCTTAAAACCAAGCCAAGAGCATTGGAGCCTCAATTTGGTCGTCTGAGGGAGATTGCTTTAGACCATAAATAGCTTTGTAGGATTTACATACCATACCGGCTAGTGTTCTTAAGTGGTGGGAGAAGCGATTTCATGTACACTTCTTCTTCAAGATCACCATGCAAGAAGGCATTTTTAACATCCATTTGATAAAGAGACCATTTCAAATTCATAACAACTAATAGTAGGACTCAAGCCAGTGTTAAATCTTTACCCAAGCTGGGTAAAAGTCTCATATAGTCCACTCATTTGTTTGGTGAACCCTGCATTTACCCTGCTTTGTGGCCTTATATCGTTCGTTCTCATCGAGGATTGAACTTGGTTTCAAAGAAAATCCACATTGCCACAATTTTCTTTCCTTTGGGGCTTGACCACACTCCATGTGTTATTGTCATTAGGTGTTTATTTGATTCATCTTGCATGGCCTTCTTCCATCTTTACGTAGCGTGTTAACCGTGAAAGTTGTGTGGTTCAACAACCACCGATATTTATTTCGAAAGAAGCGATGTGAAGACAAATTGTTGTAGTTGACATGCGAAAGAGGATGCCTTAAGGCATATTTAGTAACATATTCTTGAAGCGTGTGGGTGGATGTCCCCCTTTGAGGAGAGGATTTTCTTCATAAGGTTTCTTAAGGCGCAGAGAGTTTGGAAAAATTATTGGATATTGAATTCTTCTTGTGCACCTTCAGTTCCAAAAGATCCTGACGGAGTTCCTCATGTACGGCCATTGATTTAGAAGTTCCTTGTCGAATTGGGAATACTCTTAGTAAGTGCGCGTAGGTGATTGGGCCCCGGGGGGACAACTTAAATATTTCCTCCCAGGTCGACTATTCTCGGAAGACTTTGAGAAAAAACCGAGACTCATCAAACTTGACATCTTTAGAGACTAACAACTTCCTAGTGTGTGGATTGTAGCACTTATAACCTTTATGAGTATAAGAATATCCCCAAAAACAAAAACTTAGAAGCTCTGCAGATTAACTTGTCTCGATGAGAAGGCTTTGGATATGTCTGAAGGCAGAGTCCATCCAAACAATCGAAGATGTGATATGTTGATCTTTCTTCCTTTTAAAACTTCATATGGCGATTTGAAAACACTTGAGTTATCCTAGATTTGGGAAGTTGGGGAAATGGAAGTCTAGTGAACGAGCATGAGGTCTCACGCTCATGTGAGGTTTACAAAACTTTGGAAACAAAGTGAGCAACATGGCTTGTAGAGAGGATTATTAGGAACATTGATGCCACAATAGTTGTTTTGAGCAGGGCGTGGAGCGGCTTGGACATTTGAAATTCTTGATTCCTTTGACAAATAATACAAACCATTGAAAAACCTTCTGTCGTCTAACGGTGACTCGTCCAGAAGGAAACACAACACCATGAGAAGAAAGTGACTAGGCAGGTCAATGAGTTTTGCCTGTTGTTGTCCAACGGACAAGGGGTTGAAAATGGAAATGAAGAAGGTACAAACAGGTTGTAGACTCAATATTATTTGATATGAGGTTGATTTTTCCTTTTTCCAACTATTGGAACCGAGTCCCATTTGCAACGAGAAGCACCAGGATGGTTTGTTATTTTTAAAAAATCATGTAAATCGGTTAATTTATTTGTCATGTAATGAGCTTTGAATCTACAATCAAAAATCACTAGAATGACTGATATTTATAGCCGATTGAGAGAGCACTCACCAGCCTGGTGTGTCTTCTGGGTTATCAGGTTTGTATGCTGAAACCAGCCAAACTTACCAAGCAATGCGATTGAGTTTCAGTTGTCTTCTCACTTCTTGCACTGCTCTTTCTTCTTTTCAAAGGTATGCAACAAATTCATTAATCAAAGAAGCGGGGATTTGACCGTAAGTCTTTCCTTACAACCGATCATGATTCGAGAAGATTGAAGTGGTGGTGAATTAGCTCTCACAGATGCGAAATGGTAAGGACCCTTGTTGTTCATTAAGGTTTTCTTTTGATTCCTCCTATCAAACTTTTAGTTTCATTCATTTACAAAGAAACAAACATATTTCCTCCCAGCGCGATGATTTCGCGCTTCATGAGCCTAACCGCTTTCACGGTGAGCATTTTAGTTCACGGTCTTTTCGCTGTATCTTGTCACTAGAGCTTTCTGTTGCAAAAAGCGCAAGCTTACGACCAGCCAACTTTCGCTTCAAGTTCATGACCTTGCGTTGTGTTTCAGCTTCCGTTGGATAGCGTTGCAGGAGCGATCCGGCAAGGAAGATAGTACAGGATTCATCAGAGATGACTTATGGGAATCCTCATGCTGGGACCCCAAGCTTTGCGATGGTTGAATACCTTGTCCTCATCACCACGCCTCTTGGTAATATCTTGGCATCAATTGTGTGAAGTGCAGCGCACAAAGTTAAGCCACATTGTCTTCAATCTTCCAAGGTGTTGGACAAAGAAGTTTTCTCCTTCATAGCATGGATCTCTTTTTAAGTTTTAGCTTACTGTTGCATTGTTACGGTTCTCATACATGTCTTTGACATCATTCAAAGAACAGTGAGGGCTCAGAATCCTAACCCAGATCTTTTGCCGGTAATGCGGGTTCCGTAGGTTGAAGAGCCTGGCGTGACAGTTAGTCTTGTGACTTTTACGATTCATAGCTTGCAGTGAAGAGACATACGGGCTTCACTTTTTCAGTGATGAAGTTATTTTGATCCACCACCAAGAGCTAGAGATAGCAATCATGACCATGAGAGATAGTGAACTTCGTTTAGGTAATACTAAACTATTCGTTGGTTTTGGATTTGGGTTTGACTGTCACAGCAGGCATGGGCAGGCTGGCAGCGACTTGAGAACTCTCAACCTCTATGTTGAAAGGATTTTCTTAGCCATTTGCTTGGCGATGAAGAAGATATCTGAAGCATGACCAGGAAGATTCTTTTGATACATGTTGAATTTTGATATTGAATGTATTTCATCATGGTGTAAAAGTACAATGAAAAACTATATAAGTTACATAGCAGCTAAGATCCAATAGTAACAAGCCATGGACCCTTCACCCTTAACACAACTTTAATTTCGAGTCCTTGGAACTATTTACAGGCAAACGACCCACCAACGACCACCAAATACTTAGGTATGCAATTGGTTAACTTCAAAGCGCAAGCTCTAAGCGAAAGCTAGAGAATAATAGGCCACAACCTAGCTCTTTACAGTGAATACGGGACCCCGCTTTGGAAGTGGATACAAGACTAACCCAATGGATACAAGACCTTTGTCGAATACAAGACCTTTCGATGAGTTGATTTCAACAATACAATGTTTACGAGACTTTGCTGGATAAACCATCAGAAACGTCTCCATACCATTTCTAAGTATTTCCCATGCCCTCAAGTTCCTCGCAACCAGAATCAGTTCATTGGATGACAAAAGACTCAGCTTCATCAATGCCAGCGCAATCACTTTCAGAGTTTCAATTTAAATGATTTCCATCATTCACCCCTGCTTGCCAGCATGGCTCAACTAGAACACAGTTCAAAGTCAAAACTATGATGGTATTTTATAACATCCCCTAGAAGCATGTGCTTGAGGAAATGCCTCTAATGGAACAATCACATCTTTTCAAACCACCAACTATCCATTTACTTTGAACCCCGTTCTTGCCACGATGTTTGAAACAACAACAAGTCTGAATTAAGTGGCCTTTCTCACCTACATATACTTGTGGACAGAACACTACAAAAAATAGGCCTTTTATTTTGAGTCACAGGGAGTATTCCAAAAGGGCAGTGGGGAGAACAGAAAGATCAACTAGATAACTCTAGTTTGGAAATATAATTTCAGGAGCTCAGGAGTCGGGAACATGCAGATACAAAGTGGTCTAATTGTTCCTAAACAAAGCATACCGAACATAAACTCAATTTGATATTAAGCAACCAAATTAACCACGAAAGTATAACTCTTTAATTGATTCAAAACCATAGCTATGAAAAAATACCGCCTTCTACAGTTACTTGCCCACATCCACCAGTTCGAATCAACATCGTAAATTAGAGTAGTGCTTAGAATATTCTTACGTAGACAATGTGCAATTCAATTTTCCACCCACTATCATAAAGTGAAATCAACCCAAATTGCACAAAATGCACATAAGGCCCTACTAGTTCATATGAATCAACGAAAATCGAAAAATTAATCATCAAACAGTGACGAGGACGAGAACGTAAGTGTCTGAAAGCAGAGAGACTACTCTGAATCAAATCAAGCGATGGAGAAAAGGAGATAGATCGGGAGGTCTATGTGGGAAAACAAAGAAAGGTAAAACGATTGCAAGCAGGTTAATTTTGATAGGAAAATCAAGGAATAAATTAGGGAATGAGGAAAAATTGTTAGCTGGGCTGGGTATCTATCTGTTAAGAACTAAAAGCTCGAAAATTCATGATGGAGTGACGGTCCACCACTGCTTCGAGCCTTTGAACATGTCTGGGAAGAACAAGAGAGAAAAACCTAAAGCGCTTAAATTATTTGTGCTACCTTTTGACCAAAAAATAACTTTGTTACCTTTTGAAATTATTGGCGGGTCCTATTTGATCCATCTCCAATGGTATGAGCAATTAAAGTAGGTATAATTATTTTATAAAGACTAACTTGACATGTTGCCTAACAAAAACTTAGCCAAACTGGAAATTGATATCGTACATAATTTTTATTGTTTAAAGTAAATGATTTTAAGTTTGTTTTTGTTTGTTTGACGATTATAGTTAGATTGATTAAATGCTATATGATTTTGTTATTTATTTTGTAAAAGTTAATTCTTGAAAACAATCTAAAGAAAACAATTCATATGATTACGCCTGATGGCTGGCGTGAGTCAAAATGAGTGATTAGGGCTATATTAGCTTATAGTAACCGCTTGATGCATGAGCGCTCATGTTTTTATGAGGAGTTTCTTTCCTACAACAGGCATAAAACACCCACAACTCCATTTTTATATTTTATTTTGTTGCTTTACTTTCCAAGGTATGCTAATAGTTGACAATAAATTAAAAGCTATGCTGAATACTTTATAAATAGGATTTCCAAATCGTAGTAGAATTTGGATTTTGCTAATAGGATTTCCAGTGATCACTTCTATATTAAATTAATGCGACCACTCAAATTAATTAAGCATCACATTTCTCAGTTTTTTCAATTGTGTCCATGCTGACTCTTGCAAAACAAACATCCCGGTTCATAACTTCAGTGTTGTGCCATGCGGAAGCGGTAAAGATACATATGATGGGGTCAATAGTTTGAAGACTGGGCAGGAAATCTAACTAATATCAGGAAATGGAGGTTACAAAAGTGTTTCTCACTCCAGGGCAAACCCCAAATACCTCCAAAGCCCCTAAAGTCTAATTAAGTATTTTTCCTAATGTAAAAGTATTGAATTAGAATATACATTATGCCAAAATTTAATACGAACTTATCCCCTCCCCCTCCCCTCAATTTAATTATATCGTTTATTGTCAAAACCGCTCACTCGGCATGGAATGCACTAGAAAACAAGTGTGCATGGGAAGCACAGCAACCTCACCAACTCAAACATAAGGTAATATAAGGGTAAATCTAAAGTCAAGAGACAAATAGTTCAACAAAAAACTCAACAAATTTAAAAAACAATCATCAAAACAATTACTTCATATGTATGGTATATAGAAACAAAGAAGAGCTGGCTGATCAAGGAAGCATAAGTCCAGCCACAATACATATATATATATATATATATATATACATATATATATACCAGCAAATGTTAATATCATTTGAGTTATACGACGTGTTATTATCCAGTCAAACAACTAATATAAGTAGGCTTCTTCTTAGCAGAGAAATCTTATAGACTAAAATCTTGATTAAGTATTGCCTAGGAAATTTCTAGCAATCTCTTGGCGGTCGCAAGTAAGTCTGTGTAAGCCAGGTGTGTGGCGTTGAGCGATTAAGCTAGGAAGCGATAACTAAATTATGCTAAGTAATGACTTAATCAAAATGGCAAATCTATTGAGATCATTTTGCTTGCAAAGAGATCCATTGATGGTGAATGCTCTACTCGCGGATCTAGCTTTCAAGCATAGCATGAGATGTTAATAACACCAGGAAGAAGCTACTATTCTTAACGTCGAAAAAGACTAAGAGGGTGGGTATACCTAAAAGGTACCACTTATATGATATTTATAAGAAGAAGGTACTTTTGAATTTAGATCTGATTATGCAATTAAAATGGTTTGAAAAAAAACAGAGTGTTATCTATTCTTATTGCTCTGTGAGTTTTCTATATTATACCAATGTTGTTTCGATGAAAGCTCTAAGAAGAGGCATAACTATTTGCACATCGGCTTAGTGCAAATAAGCGTGAAATCATTGACCGTGCGAGGGTTAAATACTTCAATCCTAGTCGGTCAGAGACAAGAGGCACAAAAATATATTGATTCTATGTTAGGACTGGTTGAATCCTCTCTTAGTGAAGGACATTATATTTTAAGCTGTTATCCAAATTTTACATGTCTTTATTTGATCCAAATGTACTAAGAGCTTTAACACTTAGTATCGACACATGAGGTATGATATGGAGCAGGATCTCGAGAATCTTGCCATTATTTATTGTATTTGTTGTAAAAGTAATAAAGATACGATAGCCCCTGAGCAAAAATAATGAATAAGCAGACCACTCTGTTCCAAATAACCCTTAGTCGATCCAACATTGCATGAGGGTTCAAGGCATTCAGAGATGGAATGAAGTAACTATGCACGAAAGGTGGACAACGCCCGAGAAGCCGCGATGAACCTCTCGAGAATAAGAGCCGTCTCAAATAAATCGGTTGACGATAGGAGATGTAGAAATATGTTTTTCAAATAACGGTCTGCAAGAGTAAGTGTAGACTCTTCTCGAAGAAGTATAGATTCCTTTTAGAGCATTTGTCTGTCTTTGTTAAGATCCATTTCTTCAGAACCCGCGACCGCTTTTATTAAAACATGATCAAGCTCTTTTTAGTGGATTAAGAAGTCACAAACAAATTCAAATCCTCTGACGAACCCATCGAACAACTTGCGGAGAAACCAGAAGCGACCTAAACTAGTGTGGAATGATGTGGATTCCCACAAGTAAATGTTATTTCTAGTTTTTGAAATTAATTACAAATTTCATACTAAAGAATATTTGCATGTTGATAACAAGGAAAGAGGGATTGGTTGGAAAAAACCTATGATATGGGAATGGTCAGATACTTTCCACCAAAAGCACCATCAATTCATGAAGGAAAAACAATTTAATAGTTGTTTCTTTTCATGGTATGTTTATTATACTAGGAAGAAATGTTTACACGAGTTTTTGCGGTGTGTTAGTGTTAGACAATCCGTTTAGAACTTATAATACTAAATCGGGTAAAAAGAGCAAAAGGCCATTCATCGCCATAAGCAGCGATTGCTTCGATAAACAACTAGGAACACTTGCAGCGCGCCTACAGGGCATAGTGAAGAAGGAAAATGTGAGTTATCTGCTGTCATTCAACAGAATAATTATACTAATCTTTTCTTGTAGTCTCTAGGAAAGCAGCTTTGAGATGAAACATCCCCTTGTATAAAGAAGAAGCTGGAAGTTCTAGTTCATCAGAAGCTAAGCAAAAGGTAGAAAGACCTTTGGTAAGTCCAACCTTTGCTAGACTGGAGGATTTAACTCGGAAAACGTAGTGAAGATTTCATCAGAATCAATGCGTTAGCGAAAGGTTAAGTTATATATATATATATATATATATATATATATATATATATATATATATATCTTGCTGGACTTTGCACTTAAGCTCACTATTGTTGTCTTTGACAATATTTCAATCAAATCCATCATAACTTAATTGCATGTCTTCGTGGTTCAAATGCAAGTTGTAGTTGATTAAGAGTACCAAAGGCACTCTTAAACTAAACTATATAGACTTAAAGACTAGTAATAATTAAGTTAATAACACCCTCAAAATTTGCATCTTTCTCTTTTCATGTGTCCTTTTCATCCTTGCCTGTCCATCTTCCATGCAATCCCTGAGTCATTAAGACAATAAAAAATCATATCAACAAAATATAATTTTGGCTTTTTGAGGCGAAGCAAGAAAAGAAAAAAGAAAGGAAAGAGAAACATTGAGGAAGAAGCTTACGGTGGGAAGCTGAACGTGATGCGGGTACATCAGGCCTTCGCTTGAATTTTTAATGCGAACAGTCGTATGCGGAGTCTTGATATATCTTCCTGAACTTTCAAAGATGATCGGAACGTGGTGATCCACAGAGGTTGGCGATCTCGCCTATAGTCGTCAGAGGCGGTCTGGCCAGACAAAATCCGAGCCCAAATGAACCTGTACATCGATGGATATCCATAATCCAGGTGGACAATACACGGGAGCTTCAAACCCGGCAACACAACGTAGAACTTATGGAATAGTTACTCGAATCAAAGCAGAATTCAATAACCTCCCTAATTTACGAGACAAAAGCATAGATACGACCTCCTACAACGCGGCCCTCCTCGGAAATGATAATGTTGACGCTGGTAAGCAGATACATTTATACGACGTCATGCCGTGCATCTAGTTACATCATAAGCAATGAATCTAAAATCCTCCTTTGAAAAAGCTGTCCCATAAATCAAATAGTATTGCGCTACTTGGCATGACCATGTATCTTCATTACGTCCTCAGAGGTAACAGGGTAGGAATACGTTTTCAGGGTCTTCCAACTGCGTCCCTGGGATCGCCGCTCGAAAAATGGATATGATTGAGGGCTCACTTAAATCCATTATCAAGCGGCGATGGCAGTAAGCTCGCCAAATGCAGAAATCAAGCTCCATGTTAGGTGTTTTGGGGCTGTTGAATGTACCAAATTTGTTGCTCTGCATTGGAAAACATGTCTTCGACCTGGTCGGAGTAGGGAAAGGGACAAGGGGGCCCGCCGGTTTTATCGTCACTTAACAGGATATATATAAATCGGAATGAATGCTTGCAGCGCCACCAGAGTAGTACTTAGGAGATCAAATAGCTTCTCAAAGAACCTCGTTACAGGACGAAGCAGTGGGCTTGATCTTCATCTTGATTACCTCTAGTTGCTTTCTCCACCTCCTATTTCTTCTTCTTCCACAATATTTCCTGATCCCTATTTAGTTTTTCACTTTGAACAACTCATGATATGAGCTATCAAGGTAGATTCACCAGTACAAACAAGATTTGCCATGGCCCCTCCCATCACCATGTAATTAAGCAAAGCTGGAAAATGCCTGCTAGTACCTACAAGACAATTAAGGTGATTAATCAAAAGGCCTGGCAAACTCCAACCGGCAAACAATATTATCCAGTACAAAGTTATTGCTTTTTGCATCAGTTAAATCCAATCTAATGCAATGAAAGGTCTGTAAATTAATATGAACTCATCAACAACATAAATACATAACATATATACAGGAGATTCATCCAACTAATCTCACATTTACAATTGCTTAATTTTACTATAAGCGAGTGAAACAAACAAGCGTAATACAGCCTCTTGTGGCCTAATGCATAAACGAAAAGCCTAGCAAGCTGGTAGTCTAATGTCCACGGCCATTCCGCTTTTTAAGTATAAAAAATATGCCCAATATTAGACATAACAATCAAATGAATCAAAACCTAGGACCCATCACTCTCGTCTGCTGTATCTTCAACTCCTACCTACCCTCATAATTAGATACAGAACAATACATAATAACCCTTTGAAAACAAAGATCCTCACTGATCATATATATACACCCCTATCACCCAATAACCATACCCAAATTTTCATATCAATTCATATATGCTTTCCTCTCGCGGGAAACGGTTTAGCGGGTGAAATTTTCTATCTAATCAAGCTAAGTAATCGGTTTCCAGATAAAAGCAATTGAATCAGAAAGATTAAAAGAAAAAAATATATTACCTACAGATATGTAAGGGTGCTGCGTTGGGGATTCGACGCCAGAGACAGAGAGATTACTAGTCGTGCAGTGCAGGTGAACAAGGGTTTTTGTTGGATACTACAATACAAGGGAAGTTCGCTAAAGTATTTCATCTAGCACACTAATTTGTTAAAATGATACGTAATACCATATTTGCCTCTCGCTATATGGTATACATGTGATTTAAAACGGGTTATAACCTTTTTTATTTCTTATTTTAAATTACATACATATAAATTATTTATTTTTAAAAAAGCCAATTACTGCCATGGCAATGCGGCGTGTGACAAAAGCTAGTATTATATATAGGTGACCTTACCGACTCATGTGTCCCTTTTCTTCTACAAGTTAAAAATTAAAAAACTTTCTTAAAAGCTGGAATGTAAACATTCCCTTTTAATTTCACCCTATCATTAAATGAAAAGAAAAATATTATTATGAATTTGGTTGAGTTGATGTGTCGTTCTCTTCGCTAGATCAAGGCTTAGGTTGAGTCCAAATGTGATAATCTCTTTTGGTGGTCGGTATGAAAATCAAGAAATAGGCTAAGACCCCTTTAAAAGTCCTCAAAGAGGTATGCTGGTATTCCCCTAGCCCTCCCCAACTCCCCTGACTTTTTATGCTTGTAAATAATAATAATAATAATAATACATGAAATTAAATACTTTTGAAATTGTGCTAAAGCTTTGTTTCCTTTCCAAGCATGAATGGTTAACCAATAACTATGATTTGTGAATTCTCTCTACCGCGTTGGTCCATACTTAATAAGGTTCTGTGTGCTCTTCCATTTCGTCTTTTTGGACACCACTTGTTTTATGGACTTTGTTCTCTCGTACATTTCTTTGGACACTCAAAATAATTTGATTAAACTTACCTTCTTTTACTTTTTATGAATTTATTTTCTTTTTTAGAACACCTTTTTTATTTTCTTTGGATTTTTGTTTTTCCTTGTATTAATTATAAAGTCTTTTTCTTCAATTTGGCAATTTCATTGATGGCACAGTCATTGTTATGTATTGCGTGGTTCTTTTATTTCATGACTTCACTAGAATTTTAGAAATACGACAAAGGCTATTTAAATAAACTTATGAAGTAAGTCGATAGTCAGCAAAGTTAAACCGGTCGCTTAGTTACAAGTGATACATTGCCAAAATATACATATGTGGAGCCAAAAATAATCGAAGAATTAGCAGAAGTGTACGTAGATTTTCATTCACTATTGATGAGAATGCCCTCATTAATTGAGATTAGCATTTATTATGCGATGGATTCAATCAGTTAAGTTTAATTCTTGACTACAATTACTCCAAGCTAAATTGCCCATGACAAGGAGATAGCGAAGATCAAATGTATGGAATTATTTACTAATTCCTACTGCTACAAGCTTTTCAAATTGAGAGAGATAAATTCATTTAATCAAGGAAACACAATCATCAATCAAAGAATTCTCCCAAAATATAATTCTTAGGATATTGTTAATTAACTTTAATAATATCTTCAAGGATCTATTACATATCTTAGAATATTCTCAATCTAAAGATATTACATCTCATCTTTTGTCATTGCACAAGTACAATTCCATCCATTGGATGACACTACAATTTGTGTTGGTCTTCGATGTGGTGTGGACTTTCCCACATATATGTGGCCGACCATAATCCTATAAATACCCCATTTGAGTCGGTTCTGTGTAATTATACTCTGAAAAACACCTATTCTCTACATGAGTTTTCCTAACTTAGGCATCGAGTTCATTGGCCAACCACGGGCTTGTGATTTGGTCTTTAACCAAATGTGTCTTTTTGTTTTGTAGGTACAATTTTGTCAATTTAAAGGCTGCAAGAATTTGCTACACATCATCTCTACTCCCAGCTTCTTTCCCTGTCATGTGTCAACTCAAAATCGGAACCCGGGGAAAGGGAAATAATATAATTAAAAGGTACACAAAATGGTCATTAGAGAAAGTGTGTGATGATCGCATCCTGGATTGTCACGCCTTAGGACGCAGGGCCAAAATATGGCAAGCGTCATACCGTGTTCGACGAATGATATAAACAAAGGTAAAAATACGACATAAGCAAAAATGCAGGGCATGCATGACAGAGGTAGATGATAAACAAGAGAAGCTAGTACCGACCTTGAGCAGAATTACCATAGAACTTCTCCAACACAAAACCCCATAAAAGGGCTAACTTCTATTTTATTTATATACGACATAACTTAATTCAAAATCCAGAAGGTATGAGAGATAAAAGTATATTTTTAGGGTTGAATTGTTCTATTGTGTATTCTTCTCTCTAAGGAGAGGCATATATATAATCATACATGAGGCTCTATAGAATTAGGAAGCAGAAATCCCAAGATATACAATGAATCAATCATGTAATCTATTCTAATTACATTCCTAAACATAAAGTTGACTCACGTCAACACTCTCTCTCAAGTTAGTCATTATAGATATCACCTAAGCCCAACGTGATGAATGTGAAAAACCTTCAAATCTTTGCATGAGTCAACACATCATTCTTGTTCTTGAACTTTACGGAATGTCAATCAACAGGTAATTTTCCCTTGATAAAATGTCTATCCACCTCCACACATGTTTTGTACGATCATATTGGTGGATAATGGCTATCACTCTCAACTGTGATTGTCACGGTATAACAACATAGACTCTCGAGAAATTAAATCCTATTTTAGTGAGAAGAATGCGGATCTAGCAACAATTCACAAATCCTCATGTGTCCACCACATTTTGTGGATCTAGATCCCACAACATAGACTCTCGGCTTAAATCCTCGATATTGACCGCCTCGAGCGATGGATGCAACCACCACATTTTGTTTTTTACTTCTTTAAGAGATTCTGAGATTTTTACGCTACAAATGTAAAGTAGCTGAAAGTGTGACACACTACCCTCGATACCCATTGAATCTGAATGTAGGGGCGATGTTGTGACCTTTCGTAAGTGTGAAGACATTAAAATGCATGACAACAACTTAGTGTCAACAAGAATTAAGTGTATTAAAGTTGCAAAATCCAATGTCAATATGCATATAGTTCGGGCGTACTAATGTTGAGCAATGAGAAACAAAAATGAAAAGGTTCCTAGAAAATCTCTATCCATAACGAGGGATGAATATTATTATAAATGAAAGAAAGAGATCCCTACATAGTGGGATCGATGCGAGCGCCCACGTGTGTCTGCATTGCCCGGCGGTTTAATATCACTATATCTGAGAAGGGCAAAAACAAAGTGTGAGTGGACAAAATCAAAGTTTCCAGCAAAACCTTTCTCTTTTCAACATATTAACCCCCTATTTGAAAATCGGTATAATCGTAAAAAAACATACTATCATAGTATAGTTCAAAAGGTACTTTATGAGTATCTTGAAACATATCAAAAGGTGTAATAATCATAAATAGCCATTTGATAATTCTGTGTATAATATGGGAAAACAGCCACGGGGGTATATGCGCGTCCCGCAATGCGGGTTGGGGAATTCACTTTCTCAATCACCCGTACAAGCTCATCTGTTTCATTAAATCATTTTGTACTCCTAATTGCCACATATGAAGCTTGCGCCCGCGACGCGTCACACCCAAGTCGCTACGTGGTGAGGCATTTGCTCTAGCTAAACAACCAATAGTGAACAAGCTTGCACTAGTGCTGGTTTATTACCCACAGGTACGGTCATTGACCCAAACATGTGGTATCCACTATGGCCATGAAGGCAGTACTACAAGCGTGAGTGAAAGCATACCAAGTGTGTTTGAAAACATACGTACATACTCATGTGTATAGATATGGGAGCCAGGAAATCATTCATAATTCCCAAATACATCAAGTATTGCATAAATAAATATTTCCTCAAAACCATATAATAAAATATCATTTAATATTTATGCAAAACGATATCCAGTATAAACAATTTTACAACAACATATTAATCATGTGACAAATAATCCCAAATCATGATCAATCCATTTCCAATGTATATGCCACCAATTCAAGCAATTGTAGTTGCGCAAATAATAATCAAGCTAGTATATCTTATTTTATATTGATATATATAAGTGGAAGCGTGCTTTAATTAGTTTAAAACCATATATAATCACCAAACATAATCATTCATAATCATAGAAACCATTTTATAAAGTAAATGTCCACTCACCGGTTGATCGAGAACAGATCTCCCCTACCTAAATTGTTGTCACTCTCACAAGGTGTGCGGAAGAGTGAAGAATTACCTATTTAATATTGAGAATTAAATTAAGATACTTCCTAAAATAAATTAAAAATGAGCCCAATGAAAAATACCCCAAAAATAAAACTATTGCAGCAGCGGAGCTCGAAAAGCGATTTCCGGAGCCGAAAACCCGACAGCGTACTGCATTATGGCTGTACGTGATCTTTCTTGGCCGTAGCCTTGGCAAGGAAAGCTTGATCGAAACCTTTGTAGCGACCCGCAGCGGCAGTGGCCACCGGCAAACGCTGGCGAAAGCAATGGGGCCCGAATCATAGCGGGAAACTGAGTTCCATAGCATACGACGCATTAATAAGCCCGCAGCGCGCCCAGCGGCATTATTAATCCCTTGTACACGTGTACCACCTTGGCCTTGCGTGTCACCAGCACTTCTTTGACACGTCGCCGGCCCCAGGCTAAAGTTAGCGGAATATACCTTTGTTGAACCGAATATCTTTGGCGGCGGGTGCGAGGCATATTCGTTGCGTTAAGGGAATATTCCGTCTCGTCCTCCTACAAGCGGCTGTCACGAACGCTGCAGCGCCAGCGAAATCTCATACTGGTTCATGGAATTTGGAAATTTTCAAAATTAATCCAAAACTTCAAAATTCATAACTTGTTCATTCTTTGTCCAAATTTGACGTGCCATATATCAAATTGAAGGTATTGAGAGTAGAATATTTTCATACCAATTTAAGGCCGGAAAAATGGCCGGAAGATAACCGGAAATTAGCCAGAAAGCTTCAGGAAACCTTAATTTCCGTTCTCCTTAGCGCACCAAATGGGGTGGCCTCACATATCCAAATTGAACCTACCAATCCAATAAAACCAATGGTAATGGTCTCGAGCTTACCTTGATACGGTTTTGCACCCGCGAGAAGAAAATGGGCCAGGGCCAGTTTGCCCTTTCGCCCAGATTCGAAATATCGGTTTTTGTGAACGATCGGATTTGAGTTTGAAAAGAATCTACAAATCGCGGTGATATAAATAAGGAATGACGAGCGATCGCTGATGGTATGGATTTGAAGCGAAGCCGGATTAGCGGTTTGTGATTCGTCAAAGGTTAGGAGTTTTGTTGATTTCGTTTGGCTTAGAAAAGCCAGGAAGAAAGAGAGGATGAGAGAAAAGAACGTGCGGAGAATGATTGGGGTGGGTTGGCTGCGTACGATCGACCAAAACCTAATTCCACACACGGGTGGGAAAATTACAAAATGCCCCTGCCGCTTTGAGCCGTGGCGTTCGTTTTGTCCGAGATTGAGTTCGGCAAATACAGCGTTGGTAATAAACCCGAGTACATCAAGAATATGTAAAGAAATAATTTTTCTGAAGTCGTCACGAGAAAAAGTCAACAAAAGTCAACATTGACCCTGGGGTATTTTGGTCATTTCACATAAATTTTTGGAATGAGTTTCTTAACAAGGTAGACGTACGTCGGTAATGTTTTAGCCCAATCAGCATCCAATATACCCTTTTATCTCTATATGTCCATGTTTCTTGAAAATTAATCCTTTCCCAGTGCATCTTTAGGATAACTTTCATTATACCATTCACGGTTGTCATATGATCCTCGCTAGGAAGTGCATAAATTGACTTACGTGCTAGCTGCATATACAATATCACGGCCTAAATGAAGTGATAGATAAATCAATATTCCTACTAATCTACGGAACCTCTCTTTGTTAGTGAATTTAATCCTGAGTATATTGCGGGTGATGATTACGCGATGAGGAGTTTTCTTCAGTTTACATGCCAACATCAGTTTAGAAGAAGATCTAGCACATATTTGTTGACACAAGTAAATACCATCACGAGCGAGCAACCCGATTAGAAAAGTATTTCAAGCCCCACTAGATCTGCATCTCAAACTCCAAGGAAAGATAACTTTGCAATCTCTTTATCTCACTTTTGTATCTCAATAAATAGGTGACTACCACTTATCATCCACATAGATTATCAACAAAGTGGTTTACCTCCGTCGTTGCATTCACTTGGCTTTGTAACCATAACTCTTCATTGCTTGAGTGAACCTCCCAGAAAGTATGCTGGATGATTGTTTGAGTCCATAGGGCAGAAGTATGCACCGTTTAGCTCATTTGGTACTTGCGTCCAAGTGCGATCATGTATACTTCTTCTTCGGATCTCCATGTAAGAAGGCATTTTCACATCAAGCTGTTTTTCAGGGCTAATCAAAGGTTAGTAGCTAAAGACAATAGAACTCGGATAGTATTCATTTTTGCAGAAGCTGGAGCAAATGTTTCTTGATAATCAACTCGAATATGCATGTACCTTGTGACAATCTTGCCTTGTAATATCTATCTATGAATCCAGTCACCTTTGTGCTTTATAGCGAAGATACCCATTTAGATCCCACCGGTCTCTTCCATGTGGTAATAGTACCCACGTTCCATGTTCACATTTCTTTGTAAGGCCTCCATCTCGGCCTTCATGAAAGCCACATCACTTGAGAGTCTTGCGGGGCTTCTTCCATTTTGCCCAGGATCTTAGGCTCCGGCCATTTGACTCACACGTTATTCGATGCCCCAGGTGATGAGCGATGTGTTGACACATCGCGTACCAATTGCATATCTCCTTTCCATCGGAAGAGAATCTATCGGGTGGTTTTACCACGATTTTGCTAGGGGTAAGATGTGGAATTTTCAATAATACTTGAATTGTAAAGAGCACCTCTTGGATATCCTCGGAGACATGAGCGTGTGGCTGGTGAGGAGAATAAGGGGTTATTATTTGCTGGATCTGCTGCTTGATGCTATCATTTTCCTTCTTGATGACCCAAACAATTCGAGGCCCATTTATGAGGCCAAGTCAAATCTCACCTCGATCCTTTGTTGCATTCCGCATCATCTTGTTCATAATCGGCCAGGTAGGTCAACCTTGTGAAGAAATTTGTGGATTAACCAAGTTCATTAAGCAACATCATTAAGCATGCATTTAACAATTAAAGGCGGAAACAGCTACATATGCACTTAAAACAAAAACTTTGCAAGAAATTCAAGCCTGTGATATGGTGGGGCAAAACTCAAATCAAAACAAATTTTGAGTTAGGATATCCATCTAACTGTGGGTCCTCTTTGCATAAGCAAGGCTAATCACCATGGAAGGGTCTTCATTCCAAGCTTCCCATGAACATTTAGAAAAATGATCAAAGGTGGTTTCTCCAAGAGTACCCAAGGCGGGACCTCTAAGTCTCTTCACGAGGGAAGTCGCATTGAGAAGATGGAATTGCCCTAGAGGAAGAGGGTGCACTGGCGCTATTCTCCTCTAGGGAGCCGACTCTTTGAGAAGGCATTTTCATGCTCACCAATTCTCCAAGCCTCCTAATGTAAATGTTATAAACATTTTATATCATTTCACAATGTAGTAACAAACTTACAATTAAAAACTAAGAGTTCACTACATTGCCCTAAATAACCCGACCATGTTGGGTTCATTGGCTATTGGGCCCTAATCTATTATTAGTCATTAAGTTGTCATACAACTTGAAGTCGATGGAGAAGCAGCGTTGAAGCCCAGTGGGCGTAAACCAAAAACCAACCGAGGTCTTTTAGCGAACTTACTATTCGTTTGATTAATTAACATATTAATTAATCCTTGCCATAAATAATTAAGCCATTTAATTATTTCTTACTCATCTCCATTCTCATCAAACTACCTTACATGGTGTGTGCGATCGGTAGGTTCCTTTTAGCAAGGCGAGTGGAGGTTAGAACTCTTTCAAATCATTTGTGAATTGAAACTTACTTTCCATTCTCCTTTAGTGATCATACCTTTAGGGCTACCACAAACCATGGTGACACCTAGCGGTATGTCATGGCTACCCGAAGCTAATCGAGAAGAGGTGGAGAAACCTATTCCCGATTAGAGATTGCTTGCTGTCACGGTCCTTCTCCTAATACAATACTCTCAGGCCACTTGTTTGGTTTGATAGTTTATTCATATCTACTATAATGTGATTCCTTTTACTTATATGATTACCTTAGATGTGATTTGGAGCGACTTCCTAAAGTCTCATTCCTTTTCTGGCGAGATTACTAGTATATCATGATTATTCTCCTCAAGCGCAGTTTGAAGGTTAAGTCCTTATTTGCGCATTCGCCGCCTCCATGGCTGCGTAGCTTAACCCCAACTATGCACCGTGGACACCCTCGGATGGGGTGACTTTGACATAATCAAAGATCAGAGACCTCGCCGCAAAGACAAGCCGCGATGCCTCGAGGTCAAAGGACTAATTTGCATTATCCCAACTATGAGTTCTCTGTGACATATGATCGCAGAAACTCTCATCGTTGATCGCGTTCGATGAACTCATTCCATGATAGCACCTACATGCTTGTCTTGGGTATCAGTTCACACCAATGACTCGAGACTAGTCACTTTCTCCCTGAGAGGAGCATAACATATGTGATGCCATGATTTACATCAATGCCCAATTGGCAATCCTATTCATCGAGGAGCGTTTAGGATATGTCTATGATCGAGAATGGTCTCATGAACCTAATTTGTTTAGATTACATTCACACTTTATTCCTTGGACTTATTGTTTAAGCATATAACATTTATATGAGACTATAAACAATAATCTATGCCCTTTATATTAAACTAAATTAGTTTTAACATTTGAAATAAAGTAAAGTATCATCATATGATTGGTTTTAGGGGCACATTTCCCAACAACCCAGGCTACCGACCCACACATTTTGTTCCTCGTAATCAATGCATGAACCAAGTGGGCCTACATTGAGTGGTCGAGTCAGCGCCTGGGCTACTTCCAAGTGAACTAGCGGCAAGCTCACTATTTTCTTGTTGATTTCAGCCTCCCATTGGGCAGCTCAGTGTAATAATACTATATTCGTGTATGTACTAACCAACTCCCTAACGAGTAGAGTGGGTTGGTTACTATGTCAAAAGAACATTTCGAGTTTAGAGAATGTGACATCCATGTGGTGACGTGTAAACGCCTAGTAGAGGGATGATAACATCAAATTATTAGCATCCCTTTGTTGGTTTTTAAATCCCAAAAACACACAACGAATCGCACATGGGTCTAATTTACTGCGTTGGGTTTTTTGAGAGATGCACATATGCCACACATCCAAAAATCGGTGATAAGCTGCGGAAGAGGCGGAAGTGAGACACGATCCGTCAAGGCTCCCGAGGAGAAGAGGTCTGCGAAAATTATGAACTTGGGAAGGCATTCGGTTGAGGTAATATAATAGGTATTAGTCTCTGCCCAATATGTGTTAGGTACAGTGCTTCAATAAGAAGTGCTCGACTAGTTTCAAGATATGTATGTTCTTACGTTTCGCCACACCATTTTATTTGTGAACAATGCCGTGCTCCATGAAAAACTTAGAGGATTCACGAATTAAGATATTCTCCACCATTATTTGATCGCGAGGACTTTGTCTGGAGAGGGAGGGTGATTTCCAATCATGTGGTAAAATTGTTTGGAAGATTTGTCGCATCATTTTTTATTTCATTGTATGTAAACCATGTCATTCATGTGCAATCATCCACAAAGATAACAAACCACGAATACCATGTTGTGTAGTTATTATTGGTGAAAGAACCTGCTCCACATCAGTGAACTAACTCAAGGCATTGTTCTTTTATTTGAAACTCAAATAGTACAAAGTACGATGACTTTTTGCGATTCTGTAATCATTCACAATTAAATCGGACTCACGAAATGCCACTAAATATGACGGAAGTAATTTTTTCAAATAACCAAAGGTGCACTTGTCTAATCGACGATGCACCATAACAAATTGTCTTGGTCGCGTCTGCTGCAACTGCTGCGCGCGCGATTGACTAGGCACAGTGCGCATCACCACATAATACTAACCCTATCACTCTTAGTACCACCTTGATCACCCATGTCTGGATCATCTGAAGTGGGCAAAAGTAAGAAACATTAGTACTACACAATCCAACTGTTTTGTAACTTGACCAGCAATTAAATGATTTGATAATGATGGAACAAGTAATTGTATTATGCAAAGATAAGATGGAGTAAGGTCTATTGAACCAACTCGATGCTGGGGAGGTTTAACAACGCCATTGCCGTGATAACATTCTCCTTTGGTGAGAAGTCATGTGGTAAAATAATATTTTTTCATGTATCATGTGATCAATAGCCCCAGTCTATTATCCAGCTGGAATGTATTTTAATGGATGCTATAAGTGCAGTACTGATGTTACCTGAATCCTCATTTGAAATTTGCTTAATTAACAAGAACATCACAAGTCAAGCATCTTCCTCCTACTGCAGGTTGCAATTTTTTTTTTTTTTTCAGGTTGTGGCCCATTTGTTCCTCAAGCTGGGCTGTTGCAATGCAGCTTTCCCAACGTGCAATTGGACTCTGTGTCCTGTTGTCCTGCAACCCCTCCAGCCTCAGACTCTGGCTTCCAATTTAAGCTTTATATATGCTTCCCGCTTTGGTTTTCAACTGTTATTTTAATTTCCAGTACCACTCTGAATACCTATGTAATTCAAAACATGTTTCTTCAGTGATTTTCCGCTTTCGCATTACAGTAGTTCCAATAAAGTTTATCCTTACGTCAGCAGCTGTCTTCTTGAGGTACGATTTGGGCGCAGTGTTCCAATGTAATGGATGGTGATGGGGACTTAGTGACATATTCTTACTGTACAGAAAAACTTGTTGTCGTGGCCTTTGTCCCAAGCATAGTTGTCTTTCGCTTTGTGCGTCACGTTGAACCAAGCTAAAGCACCACTTCAATCCCAGGAATGGGTTCCATTCTTAGGATTTCACTCAGGACTTAGTCGAAGCCATTGTCTAGTTCTGCTAGAAATTCATACCCTGTCTTTTTTTGAAAGCTCTTCCTTGCGGGTTCAGTCAGCTGCGCACATCTTGATAGGATGTCTTTATCAGGTCTTGCCATACTCCTTTCAATTCTGGCGAAATATAAATTTACCGGACGACCATCTGTCTCGTCCGTGTGGCCTTGCATCTCAGTTTATAATACTGAAACTCGTCGGATCCGTCACATAGGAACATCACAGGTTTGCACTCTCTAGATATCTTTGGCTGTCAAGAAGATCAATGAGAGAACTCGGCGGTGTGGTTCCGCTGGTTTTCAACAGTCACCCTCGCACAATCGCATCTTCGACTGACCTTTGCTGTGGCTGAGTCTTTTTCTAATTGAAATCTTTCCAGTCTGAAATATCCATGCTTGTCGAGGCCTGCAACATAGACTTTATCATCTTTGACCAAACTTTAAAGAGATTAGTATCCATTCAATCGAATTCCAAACGGTACGCCGCTGATGTTGGTGGACTCCATCGAACTTGGCATGGGTTGGATGGTAAGCAACTCTCCAGTTTTTCTATCTTCTACCATCACACCAGTTGATTGTGATTTGGCAAGATTAAATTTTGATGTAAGCACATGATTACAAAGCCACGAGGGGGTTTTGTTTGGTTTGCTGGGTTCAAATTTTAGAACACGCAGGATTTTTTTTTTTTTTTTCTTGTGCAGTCTTTTGCAGAATGCATGGTTTAGGTTTGACTTGTTTTAGGGTTTTGGAAGAGGCAGGTGAAACACGCTCTTTGATACCAAGATAAAGTATATTTGTTTGGGGTTGAATTGTTCATGTTACTCTCTCTAAGGAGGCTCTATAAATTGGAAACAAGAACCCCAAAGTTATCCTGTCAGGAATCAATCTGTGTAATCATATTTCTAACATTACATTCCTAAATGATACAAAAGTTGACTCACGTCAACAAGAAGAAATAACACAATTAAGGCAAAATAGTCGGAAAAAATCACTTGAGTGAAGTGCGTCTGCCGAATTCGAGTAGTACGGTATTGAATGGTTGATTAAATTTCGCGGTGGGGCCCAAGGCTGGACGATCTATGGGTACTAACGATAACATCTTAGTGATGGTATCGTTAGTTGAATGAAAATATTCGTTAAGAAAGTGTGTGGTGATCGCATCATAGTTGTCACGCCTTGGGCCTTAGTTTAAAACCATAGCAAAAATAATATCTCGTGTTCAACGAATGATATAAAAACAAGGTAAAATACGACACTTCAACGAAAATGCAGGCATGCATGACAGAGGGTAGATGATGAACAAGAAGTAGCAGTACCGACCTTGGGCAAGTGCCTTAGGAGCTTCTCCAACACAAGAACCCCATCTCAAAGGACCCCAACTTCTAGCGCACATTTATATATGGCAATAAAGTACTGTAATTTTAAAAAATACAAAAGTTGCTCTCTCTTCTTGTTAAAAAAATTCCTATATTATCTTTTACATATACTCGATCTTGGATATATTTCTTTTGAATTCTTTTCACCATCCAAATTTGTTTCTTATGATGATATGAATTATTCTGAGGATTTATTTTTACTCTAAAGTGTCATATGCTTAGAAAGGCTTTGAAGTGAAAAAGTTTAAAACACAAAAAATGGTCTTGAAGATAGAAGAGAAGATATTTTAATTTTAGGTGTCGCCCTTAGAGCTCCCAATATCTTAAAAGGGCAGCCTGAGCGAAGGATGTGAAAGGGATGGGTTTGACCGATGGGGATTGCCAAATTAAATAAAAAAATAAAGAAATTGAGCTCGTTAAAAAATGTGGCATAATCTAGGCCATACGATTGTTTCGAACGGTTATTATAAGTGAAATTGGAAAAAATCTAATAATTTCAAAAGGAAACAAAGCCTTCTAGCATATCATAATTTCAAAAACTATTTAATTTTAACCTTATGTTTTTTTTTAGAAAAGGACGAAGAGAGAGGAATGTTGATTAGCTTTAAGAAAGTTATCATATTTCAAAGAAGTAAAGATCGAGCAAATGGCAAATTATAAGTCGGTGAATCTATATATATAAAGGGAGCCTTGGTAATTTGATAAAAAGCATTAAATCTCAAAATTTCTCCTCCCCCAATATTAATTATACTAAATTAATTATAAAGGAATAAAAAAATTAACTACATGCTTTGATATAAAACCACTCTACCTTAAGAATGATTTCCTAACCGTTTTTATCTTAATTTTTTAAAATTAAAGAAATATAAATTTTTTTCAAAAGGCCATTCCCACACCACCACATTACTTTAACTCCCTTGTATTTGTATTTTCCAACAAAAACCCGCACATTCGCATTGCATCGTATCGCATCGAGTCACGGAACCTGTCTCTCTGTCTCTGGCGTGGAGTAATCCGACGCAGCACACTACATATCTGTGGTATTTTCTTTCCTTTTGTCTTTCTGGATTCAATTTGCGTTTAGCATCTGAAAAACCCCGATAAAGGGTTTTGATTGCTCAGCTAGCTTGACCCGCGAGTGAAAATTTGGACCGCTGAGAGGTATATGGGGACGTACCGTAACCAGGTAAATCAAAGGCCATCCAGTGACTGGTTTTGGGTGTGGGTTTTTGCGGTAGGGGGTATGATCTTAGGATTTTTGCTTTCAAATAGTTAATATTTGGTGTGGCTGTGTGTGTGTTTTGTTTTGTTTTTTGTATCTGGTGAGGAGTAAGAGGATTCAAACAAGGGGCAGGTCTAGGTTTTGATTTATTTGTTTTTATGTTTGGTTGACATACCAGTGTATATCGATCTCATGCTTGCTGCCTTTTGATTATTACTCTAAATTGACTTGTACGTACGTAGGTGCCGCATGCAGAGGGACGCTTGCCGTCTCTGTTTGGTACTGGTGAATTCACCTTATAGCCAATATCAAGGTGAGTTGTTTAAAGTGAAAATCCAACAAGGGAACAGGACAAATTATGGAAGAGAAGAAGAAGAAATAGGACGAGGGAGGAGCAGCAACTGAAGATAATCAGATGAGAATGAAGCCCTGCTGCTTCGTCCTATAACAAGATTTTGATAAGCAACATTGGATCCCCAAAGTATTTATTCCATGGTGGCCACAGCACTGGATTTCCTGTTTATATATTTTGTTAAGTGACGAGAAAAATGAGCGGGCCGTCGTTCCTCTCCCAGCCTCCAAACCCCAAGGCTGAGGAGAGGAGGAGCTAATTCATGGACATGCTTTCCTTTTACAGGGCAACAAATTTGGCACATTCAAGTGGCCCCAAAACACTACAAGCGATACTGGACCTCTGATTTCTGCATGTAAGCGAAGCATGTCACATCAATGTCGCCAATAAAAGAGATTTAAGCGCTGACATCAGCTGGCCTTCCGAGCAGTATGATCCCGACTATGGCAGTTGGATGACCATGAAACCTGTTCCTACCTCGCTATCTCACGGACGTAATGGAGATATGGTTATGCCGTTTACCGCGACGATATTTTGCTTTATTGCTACAGCTCTTTCAAAGGAGGATTTAGATTCCTCCTTTCAATGACTAGTTGCAAAATGGCGTGAAGTCAGAAGCAAATATATCTGCTTTTACCAGCCAGCACATTATCCTTTCCAGGGAGGCCGTGGTTGTGAAATTGTTGATACGCCAAATAAACAGTTGCATAACCTTCGGATGGTTTGGATGATGTATCGGGTTCTTGTTTACTTATCGGATTGGTTGTCTACTCTCATCCCGGGTTAGGTATTACTAACCCTCGCGTCGGGTTAGCTCCTCTGTCCTTGAACCTGCGTGCTCTGTGCGGCGTTTTACGTACATGCATATTCTGCTATGCATGCGGTCATCTTTCCTTGATTAAGGAAGATAGCGTTGGCGATGCGTGTGTTGGTATTAGTGTAATCTCCTGTTTTGGGATTAGATTGGAGCGTGGAGTTTTTAGATCCTTAAAATTAGTGCAGTAGCCACGGGTTGTCTCTTTCTTTCTATATGTAAAGCATGCTTGTGTAAGTGGAGGCTCAAGTAAAAAACAATTTATTCAGCTGAGAATTTCTTCATGGTATCGAGCGAGGTTCAATCTTAACGACTCTAAAAATTTTCCTTTTCATTTTGTAAAAATTATTTCATCAAAATATAGTGAGGAAGGATCATAAATTTGAGAAGCAAATCCACCTCAAAATGTTACCTACTAATTCCTCAATTTGAGGTGGCTTACCAATCAGCGACTATGTTCAATCCTTACGAGCGAGTTCAATTACACACATCTACCATGGTCCCATTGCCCCAGATTTGGCCCTTGGAGAAAGGCTTCCGGTTTCTGATGTGGAGGTATGGAAGTTCCACGGGCGTCTCCTGCCTCTGTATAGTGGATGCGTGCAGACCAACTTGTTATGTCGCTCCTATTCTTAATACTGAATGGAAGCATATAGGCTAAAGTGTTATTCTAGTCTCCCTCTCCAAGAGTTGTGAAAAGCTTGAAGGAAATGTGCGAATCAAAAGCAACTCGCCCGCGGTATTCCGTTTGAAGAGAAAGATATTTGCATGAGTCTTGACAAGAAGGTAAGTCCTTTTTCAACATCTAAAGGAAGCTCAAGACTACGTGGAATGAGATAGATATGTGCACATACATACTCGCGATCTCATACTTGATGCTACTCGAAAAGGCTGAGAAAGAAGGCAGAATCTATGAGTTCTTGGGAAGTTTGAGCCAGAACTATGAGACTTAAATACATCTTGATAGGCAAGAATTACCTTTATTTCAACAATATCTGTCGATTATTCGAGAGAAGAAGCACGAAGGAAGGTAATGAGTAGTGAGCCAAAATCAAGGTGGCTGAGAATCTCGTCCATTATGTATCTCACCAAGCATCTTGACGGTGTACAAGGGGGCGATTCCACGCCTCCAAGTTTAAAATCTACTTGTCTTTGTCGGGGCTGCCCGAAGGGAAGAAGTGTTAGGAACTCCATCCCAAGCTCAGCCCAAGTTTACCAAGGGGAAAATCATCACAGCGATCCTCTCGGCAAAGCCACTTCCAAGGCTCGGGTTGGCTCACGTCAGCCCTCTTCCTCCACATCCCAGAGTCCAGCGAGGTTTATGACCAAATCCACTTGCTCTCATCCAACGAGTTTGAGAAACTACTTATAGGAGAAGGGACAGGTGTGGATCGACTATGGGTGAAGGAGACCAACATTTGACTATGTTGGAAATTTGCGGAAGGCTTCTGTCTGGAAATCGGAAGGTGCACCAAGTAAAGAGGCTGGAGTATTACCTGAAGCTTTCTCCTTTGCATTAGTAACTAGTATTAAAAAAGATTGGTGGATACGGTGACTCTGGCGTACTGATCATATGACGAGCAAATAAAAATTTAAAAGGATTTTAAACCTTTCAAAACCATCACGTAACGCCATTTGCAAATGGTAAAAGCGGTGCCTAGCGCCGTCTTGCCGGGGAAGAAACCAACCTTTTCAACTCAAGCATCTCCGATGTTTTTATATGTACCATCTTTTTCTTTTCCAATTGTACAATACATTGGAAAAATCACAAGATTTTAAGCGTAAATTACCAATTTTTCCTCGAATAATGCTAATTTTAGGATATTATCAACCAAGAGAGCGATTGGTGAAGGGATCTTCATAAATGGACTTTATTATAAATGAAACAACACAAAATCAAACTCTGCAAGCCAAGTTGAAGTCTAAGCCCAGATGAAAATGCGTTATGTCAAGAAGAACTGGCTCATCCTTCTAAGTTTGCATGTTAATCAAAAATTTTCCAAATGTTTATCATGGGTCATTAAGGCTGCGGCTTGATGTAAATTTCGAAATTCACAAAATTGCCTGTTAGCAAATCCCAAACTTGACTGTAAACCTTTGAACATACCGCAGGCTGATGGCATGGGAGTCGCCGCCTCTTGTATCGATGGAAGTTTGGGTATTTTGTATTGTTTGTTGATGACTTTACTAGAATTAGTTTTCCACATGCTCGATGATCCAAAAATTAGAAGTTTCAATATTTTTAAGGGACTTTTATAACCCATAAAAAGCAATTTCAATCAAATGTCAAAAGTACTTCGATCGATAATGGCATGAATTCATGTCTAACAATATGTTCCAAAATATCTATGTAAAGACATGGCATCATCCATCAAACAAAAGTTTATTGTAGGTACCCACTGACGAGTAGATTAGCCATGAAGCGAAAGAAGCGGGATCTTTTGGAAAAAACCGATCTCTTGTATCCATATGAATGTTCTGGGTTGCAATTAAATACGCCACACTTACGACAACATACCTCATCAACCCAGAAACGCCAAGTTGATGACTGAAGTTTCAAATCCCTTATGAAGTACTAAAGGGTACAGGAAAAATGATTTGACATAAAGATAACAACATTTTGTGTTGCTATGTACACACATCCGAGCAAAGATGTAAGCGATAAGGCTGGATAAAGAGCCCTTAAATGTCTTTTATTCATTGGTGTTCTCCACTCGGATACAAATGCTTTGATCGATCACCAAAAATGCATGGTGTCTAAGGATATTGGGTGAAAGAGAACACAATCCTTATTTTGAGAAGGTTCCAACTCGAGGAGGAGAATTCAGCTTGTGCCTTGCCTCAAACTTTGCGAGATCCACGAGTGATATAGAGGGCACAGCTAATCCGGGGAGTTGGGGAACCACCAAGATGAATCAATCACCCCTGGTAATCAAAGCGGCCGATGCAGAGAATGAAATCGATCAAAATCAAGCTTCGGTGATCAAAGGAACCCCACGTCTTTGAGGAAGCCTCAAGCAAAATTACAAGATTATGTGACTTATGCCTCACGTTATCCGGTCATGTAATTTTATAGTGCAATGTCTCCTTCCTATATTTGCCTTTGTAAGAATTATACAGATTGAGCATGTTGAGCCAACAACCTATCAAAGAGCGGAAACTCTTCTTCCTCATTAGAGCAAGCGATGGATGAAGGCTCGAGCTGGAAGATAGCTGCCGCGTGAGTCACATTCGGCTTCCTCGAGGAAGAAATTTATTGCGGCTTGATGGATATACAAAATCAGAAGTTCAAGCTGATGGCTGTGGAAGGTACACAAGCGACATGGCCCGTGGTTTCACTCAAACCTTTGGGGTTGATTACTTAAAAGCAATTTGCCAGATTGCGAGATGAACACAAATGAGGTCGGCCTCTGTGTAATAAATAATGGTTGATCGCTATCAAATGGATGTAAGAATGCCTTCCTTCAAAGCGAACTCCAAGAAGAGGTCTACATGCAGCACAAGGGTATGATTCTTGAAAGAGGAAATTTGAGGTCACCGTAAGCGCACGAGCGATATATGGGTTAGCGTGCACCTCGAGCATGAGTATGCTAAGCTTCGATTCAGTACTAACCCAAAGGAATGCATGAGGCTTCACACCACAGTGTGCGATTCCTCATTATTTTGTCACACAAATGTGAGAGAGGAAGCTTATTGGTTCACTTATCTATGTTGATGATTTGATCATCCTTTGGAGATAGTCTTTGCGAGAAATTGGAACCTAAAAGCGGAACTCACGGCAAACTTTTGCCGTAAAAAAAAGATTTGAGAAGTTAAAAGTACTACGGGATAGAGATGGCTACATCCTCGAAAAGGTATTCACTGCGCGCAAAGTATAGTATGGATCTCTCAAAGGAAGAGAGAAGATGCTGGGTACGGCGACCACTTTACACGAGTTAATGACAAACTCAAACAAGCATTGATGGAGAGGTCATCTTTAGGATGTAAGCATTATCGGCGGTGGGGCGACTCATTTTATCTCCTGATCACTCGCATGATATTACCCCATGCGGTTAGTATGGTTAGTGAGTTCATGCATGCACCCCTCTTGCACACCGCTACCATGCATTGTCCGGAGAAAATTACTGCGTTATCACCGCCAAGGTATTGTCGGTCGAGAATTCTCATGAAGAACAACTTGATCTTGATACTTCGCGGCTATCTGAAGGTCTGATTAAATTTGGAAATGAAGTTGATAGAAAATCGACAAACCAGCTCTTTTTGCACATTCGTTGAAATTTAAGAACCATGTCACACGGAAAAGCAAAAAACAACAAGTTGTTGCTCGCTCAAGTCTGTTGAATATGCTCCCGAACCTTGTCACGCTGATCACGGCGTGCGAGTTAAACTACGTAACCCAAAGTTTGCTCTACGACCTTGGTTTCCCCTAGTTATGCACCCATGTCTCTTATGTCACGACAATGCGGGCGACCATTCACATTACTTGCCAATCCTGTGTTCCACGCGAGAGAACTAAGCATATTGAAGTAAGCGCCATTTACGTTACCAGTCGAGTTCAATCTCAACTAAATTGACCGCCGTTTTTCACAAGAAGCCATGATGCGGCTTCGCGAGATCTTTTCACCAAACCATTGTCATCGGTTCATCACCATGCGTCTTTTAAGCAAGCTTGGATCTACCCCAACACTGAATCGCGGCTTGAAGGAATGTTGAAGCCTGCTAAATAAATAGTTGCATGGCACACATCGGGATGGTTTGGATGATGTATCGGGTTCTTTGGCCCCACTCGCCGGATTGGTTGTGCTCTCATCCTGCATGTGGCAAGCTTTATCACATCGTGTCGCCAATAAGAGATTTACGCAGCCTTCAACCACATCCAGTAGCCTTCGAGCAGTATGATCCCGACTATGGCAGTTGGATGACCATGAAACCTGTTCCTACCTCTATTATCTCTGAGGACGTAATGGAGATATATGGGTTATGCCGTTTACCGCGACGATATTTTGCTTTCAGTATACAGCTCTTTCAAAGGAGGATTTAGATTCCTCGCTTTCAATGTGACTAGTTGCAAATGGCGTGAAGTCGAAGCAAATATATCTGCTTTTACCAGCCAGCATTATCCTTTCCAGGGGAGGGCCGTGGTTGTAGGAAATTGTATCTATGCCTTATCTAGTAAATTAGGGGAGATTATTGAATTTAGCTTTGATTCCGGTAAGGATTATATAAGTTCTACCTCCGTGTTGCCGGGTTTGAAGCCTGTGTATTGTCCATTCTCGGATTATGGACATCCGATGATGTATATGGTTCATTTGGGGGACTCGGATTTTTGTCTTGTCCAGACGGCCTTTGACCACTATAGGTGCAATCGCCAACCTCTGTGGATCACCACGTTCCGAATTGTTTTTGTTGAAGGGAGAGGAAGCTATATCAAGACCTTGCATACGACTGTTCGTGATTTGTGTACCAAGGAAGCCCCGGATGTGCAGTTCTTTCTCAAGTTCAGCTTCACGCCGTAAGTTTCTTCCTCAATGTTTCTCTTTCCTTTTCTTTTATTCCCCCCTAAAGTCAAATTATATTTTGTTAACACAATTTTTTATTGTTTTATAACTCAGGGATTGCAAGGATGATGAAGCCACAGATGCAAAGAGAAAGAGACGCGCGCAATGAGAGACAAATGGAGGGTTATTATTCATTAAGCCCATATGATGTTATGGTTTACTTTTAAGAGCACATCAACTACAAGTTACATTTTAACCATTGAAAACCTTGCAATTATGTTTTGATGGATGAGTTTTTTGTATGTTGGCTTTCAATTTTTCGGTAACAAATATGTGTGTCTTTTGTGATTTTACATTTTGATGTGGTGTTCATTTTGGATTTCTCGTATTCACATATTTGGGTTAATTTTGATTTGAAGATAATTGATAAATTGTTAATATCTTGATGAATCAAGAAAGCACACTCCACTTTTATGAAGAGAAAAAACCCATGGCTTTTTAGATCTGTAATATCTGCAGCCTACTTTTCGTGTAGTGAGGAAAGAAAAATGAAATGAAACAAAAAGAAAAAGAAATGAAACAAAAACATTGAGGAAGAAACTTACGGTGTGAAGTTGAACGTGATAAAAGAATTGCACATCCTGGACTTCCTCGATGCACAAATCACAAACATTTGAGTACTGTAAGAGGTCTTGATATAACTTCCTATCCTTTCAACGACAATTTGGAACCGTAGCGATCCACATAGGTTGACGATCAAGCATTTGTGCCGTCAAAGGCAGTAGTCCGAACAAAGAAAAAAAATCTGAGGCTCCCAAATGAACCATACAACTTGATGAAAATCCATAACGCGATATAGGCCTTCAAACCCGGCAACACGAACGTAGAACTTAAATTTTTAATTTTGTTCTCATGTAAATATTTCAATAAATGAAATTTTGGTGCCCCTTTGGTATTGGGCCTTGAGCGGTCGCACTTGGTGAACTTTCCTTGAGTATCTCCATGCACATAGTACTTACAAAGAGTTCCTCAGAAATCTTCCTTGCCATTTAGGAAGAACTGCATATGAGAATTTGGATGGAAAATTTCACCCACTAAACCTGTTTTCCGAGATATATAAGAAGAATTGGATATGAGAATTTGGATATGGTTAATGCGATAGGGGTATGATCAGTGAGGATTTGTGTTTTTCAAATGGTTAATATTTAGTGTGTTTTGTATGTAGTGAGGGAGTTGGAATATTGATTCTTTCTAGTGATCATGAGCTGGACTGATCCAAACTATTTTTATATGAATAATATATGGGTACTTACTAGTGAGTACTCTATATACTCACTTTCTAATTTGGTACAATCATAAGATGACATGTGTTCCTTATTTTTAAAAGTTCAAAAAAAATTAAATAGCATATATTTTATTTTTTAAAATAATAAAATATGTGTTAAAATAACATTAGGCCAAATTATTAAAATGAGTATATAATACTCAGTACCTAAGTATTTTCCTTTTTGGATTTGGCAAGAAAGAAACGATACAAATTCCCTACTTGGAAGAACAACGCTTTGTGTAGGATTTCCTATTTTTATGCATATTTTTTTTAATTACTAAAATTTTGGATTTTGTTAATTAGGATTTCCGATCCATTGATCACTTTTATATAAGTTAATGCGACCACTCAAATTAAGCATCACATTTCTCTTTTTTTTTTTTTTTATGAAGCCTAAGGTATCCCACACCCCGAAAGATAGGACTAATCCCTAGCAACAATCAAATGACTCAGGTCCTCCCAAATCTTTCAACCAAAGAATCACATGTGTTTTTGCCAACTCCGCGCCTCACACCCAAGACCAAGAAGCATACTCCCGTGATTCATTTCCACATTTTGATTGGACCACTTGCCGTGGTTCATTTCTCAGTTTGTTTCAATTGTGTATATGCGCCGACTCTTCCAAAACAAACATCAGCTCATGATGAGTAAACGCTCATCCATCAGATCTCTTAAATATTTCAATGGCTTCATAGCTTTTTTCCTCATTAAATGAATAGTTATGCACCATGGTATATAGAAAAGAAAGAAGAGCTGGCACTAGTGCCAAGCTTCGATCAAGAGCTTATATATCCAAAATTCAGCAAGACCGTGTTTTTGCTCAATACATTCACAATGAATTATTGGAGGAGAACGATCATGATCCTTGTATATATAGTATAATGCATTAGCCATGTCTTTGATGCAGTGTTTTAAAAAGCCCCACCTAGGCCTCACCGGCTGGCTACCGTCACAATTAATCTCTTAGTGTTTAAAAAATAAGAAAGGACGCTTAGGTCGCGACTCTCACTTAGACAGAGAATAGATAACTTCCATTTTTCATTTTATGTTTTTTAATAAATTGTAAGAGATTTGTCGGATACTTGGATGCAGTGGCGAAGCTACGTAGGAGCGAAGGGGGGCGGCCGCCCCTCCGCTCGCCGAAAAAAGAAGGCCGAGTGATCCTTGGGCGGAAAGTGTGTGCCTTGCTTTCACATAAGTGCAAGTGTCGAGCCCATCGGAGGCCTTCCCTGATTTTCCTTTTCCTTTAACGCCACCGTCTTCGCTGCCACCCACTGCCTTTCCCTTCCTCTTTCCTCCTCCCTTCGTGTCCTTCCCCATCTCTTTGACTAATTTACCCTAAAAAATTACTGTTTAACCAAAATTAACATACAAATTAACAAAAATTCTTACCAATTGGAGGTTGGAGTGTTCTTCTGGGTTTTGGGTTTCAGTTCAACTGTGACTGAGGATATGCCCTCCCTTGGTGCCAAGACGACGACCTGGACTTTGGAGATTTTTGGAGACTAAAGAGAAAAGTGCTTGGTTGGGATTTGCCCTCCAATTTGTGACATATTAACGATTTGCCCATATTGGTTTGGTCCTTATAAAGAGGAGTTCTGTTTCTGTTAGGTAAAAAAGAATGGGCCCATATTTTGTTTGAATTATTTTAGCTGGGCCTCCTAGTCTTTATCAAGAAATTGAACTCCAAAATGAAAGATTTAACTAAATTTTAACTGTTTATACATAAAAAAAAATGTGAAACCGGTTGCAACCACTTCGGTGGAGAAAGCTTTTTCTGCTATGAAGATTGTGAAACCACCATTGCGTACCAAAATGGGAGATCAATGGTTGAGTGATAGCATGCTTATTTACATTGAGAAAGATGAATTTGCTTGTATTGATAATGAGTCATTATGCGACGTTTTCATGACATGAAACCTCGCCAGCAACAATTGTAATTTGTTTGTATTAATTAATTATGGAAGACATTACCATATAAAAAGATTTAGTTGTTGCCATTTTTCTTTAACCTTGCATTCTTTTAAGTTCGCCCATTCCCCCGAGAAATCCTGGCTTCGCCACTGCTTGGATGAACACTCATTATATACTTATTTTGCATGTTTTCAATATGTTCTAGTACTTTATAATTTATATGTCATTCTATTTTACAATTTATGTATATCAACAATTATGTATTGTTTTAAAGTATAAGTAGACATTTATTTACATATTATATAATAAATTCAATTAGAATTAAAAAATCCATCTAGGCCCCATCACTAGTAGAAAAAATGGCTTGGGCGACAAAATTTTGGGCGACGAAGAGAAATTCGTGGCCCAAAAGAACTTTGGGCGACGAAAAAACCATATCGTCGCCTTTATTTTGTTTAGGCGACCAAACATTAGGCCACGAATTTTTTTGTCGCCTAAAGGACCTTAAGGCGACAAAACTTAAGGCGACGAATTTTTTTCGTCGCCCTTCAAAAGTTTAGGCGACGAATAGTTCCTTTCGTCGCCCAAAAGATGGAAAACTGGCGCCAAATAACATTTTTGGCGCTAAATTTTTATTCGTCGCCTTAAACACTTTGAGCGACGAAGAGTTTGTGGCCCAAACTTTTGACTATAGGCGACGAATTTTGTTATTTAGGCGACGAATAATTTCGTCGCCCAAAACCTACTAGAATCATTTTCTACCCGAGAGGCAGTTTTTGCAGAAAAAATCTGCAAACTCTTTTTCTACCCGAGACCAGTTTTCCAAATTTCTCTCCCTATCTCACTCATCTCTCTCTTTCTCTCCCTATCTCACTCATCTCCCTCACCACCTCACTCTCTCCCCAAGCTAGGATTTTGCTCCTCCTCCTCCTCCTCCTCCACCACCACCGGAAATCGTTAACGGTAATTTTTAGTTTTGAAAATTTTATTATTATTTATGAATTGTAATTAACATAAATTAATTAATTTTGTATAGGTTTGTTGCATAGGAGTTTTGGAGGAGCACCAATTTGAAGGTATTTTCTTAATTATTTTATGTTGTTGAAATACGAATTTATTTTATATGGTTGTCTATGCAAATGATTTGTATGTGTTGAATAATTTTATGTTGTATTGTAAGTACAAAGTTAATTAATGGTAATTAACTTTGTATGAATTTATTTTGTGTTGTACGTACGAAGTTAATAGTAATTAACTTCGTATCTATTTTTTTAACAAAACCTTAGTTTCCCGTTTGAGAATTAATTGGATTCGTGCATGGATGCGAAAGCGTGACTGCGATCCAATTGATTCTTGAATTGTCCCATTTTTGGACAGTTTGGGAGTGCACATTTGTGTGTCGTAGTTTGCGGTTCACGGATTAGGTTTCGATTGTGGGTTTTTGGTAACATCTTCTTACGTTCTTCAAGTGCATAGTAGATATTTTATATCTACGTCGTGCACTTGGAGAACTGTAGGGAGATGCTGCCAAAATTTGCCCATGTCGAAATCTAATCTTGGTGGATCCGTAAACTACGGCACACAAATGTGCACTTCTGAATGGGATAGGGCCTTTACCGGAGTCATAAGGTGACGAGACATAGTTGAAGTTATTCTAATGCTCTCTATCTCTCTCTCTCTCTTTGTAATGTGGTAACAGGAAAAATGGACAGGCAGTGGATATATAATCCGAACAGATGTGATGCTGAATATTTGGAAGGAGTAGATAATTTTATTGAATTTGCAACGAGACACAACCGGGGACATTCTCATATCAAGTGTCCGTGCAGATCATGTAATAATCATATGTGGGAGACCCCTAACCATGTTCGCCATCATTTGGTAAGAAATGGGATGACGCATACCTATACCATATGGAATCATCACGGGGAACCATTACAGCAAGCTTCGTCTTCGTACCAGTCAGGAGCGGAGAGTGGTGAAAGAAATTTATCTGGTAATGACCAAGTCATGGGTATTATAAATGACTGTTATCCGTACGCCTCGATCAATGACGATGAGGAAGTGGGGGATGATGTGCCTCCCGCGATGGACAAGGAAGCATTTGATAAGTATGAAAGGTTATTGAAAAATGCCAAGCAAGAAGTATACCCGGGTTGCGAAGAATATTCGGTTCTTACGGCGATTGTGGAGTTTATGCAAGGCAAGATGAAGTTCCGTATGTCAAACCGGTGTTATGACTACTTTATTGGTATTTTTGCCAGGATGCTTCCAAAACATAATTGTTTGCCTAAAGATTATAAAAGTGCTCAGAAGGTGCTGAATGGTCTCGGCTTAGGGTATGAAAAAATCCATGCATGTGTAAATAATTGTATATTGTTCTATAAGGAAAATAAAGATTTGGATAAATGCCCTATTTGTGACGAGCCGAGATATAAAATCACACCTAAAAAAAGAAAGACGAAGATTCCAAAAAAAGTGTTGCGTTATCTTCCATTAACTCCTAGGTTGCAACGCTTGTACATGTCGACGCACACTGCAACCGACATGAGATGGCATAAGGAAGAAAGGGTTAATGACGATGTTATGAGGCATCCTGCAGATGGCCAGGCATGGAAAGACTTTGATCGGATGTACCCTGAATTTGCAGCAGACCCACGTAATGTCAGACTGGGACTTGCCACCGACGGATTTAATCCGTTCGGAGTTCTAAACCAAACCCACAGCACTTGGCCGATCGTCGTAGTGCCTTATAATTTGCCGCCTTGGAAATGCATGAAAAAGGAATTTACGATGATGAGTCTGTTAATCACAGAAGATCCAGGAAAGTCCATTAACGTCTATTTGCGCCCGTTGGTTGATGAGTTAAAGAATTTATGGGAAAACGGTGTGCGTACATTTGATAAGTCCACCGGAAAGATGTTCACCTTGCGAGCAGCAGTGATGTGGACGATACATGATTTTCCTGCTTATGCAATGATTTCCGGTTGGAGTACGAAAGGTTATATGGCATGCCCAGTTTGCAAGGAAGACGTCACCTCCGATTGGCACGCCGGAAAGGTTTGTTATATGGGTCATCGTAAATGGTTGTCGTGGGATCACGAGTGGCGTATGAACGATACATCTTTCGACGGCAAAACAGAGACCCGCCTCAGACCCAGAGAATCTTCGGGAGATGATATTCTGGCTAAGTTGAACAGTTTAGAATTCGGTCCATCTGGCAAAAGTGTTACTGGGCCCAGACCATCTTCGCATCATAACTGGACGCATAAGAGTATTTTGTTTGAACTCCCATACTGGTCCAAGTTAAAGCTGAGACACAATTTGGACGTGATGCATATTGAGAAAAATGTCTGTGATACATTTGTGGGGACAATTCTAGACATTGAGGGTAAATCAAAGGACACGATAAAAGCTCGTCTGGATTTGGAACGAATGGGCATAAGGCGCCCCTTGTGGATGAAGAAAGTTGGCAGTGTACTCAGAAAGCCTCATCCGTTTTTCACTGTGAAACCTGAGGGGAAGAAACAATTTTTCAAGTTTCTTTCTTCCGTACAATTTCCAGATGGGTATGCTTCAAATATCTCGCGGTGCGTGAACGTGGAGACAAATCGATTTTCGGGATTAAAGAGCCATGATTGTCATGTGCTAATCCAGCGCCTTCTCCCAGTTGGTATTCGAAGTCTGTTGCCTTCTGATGTGGTTAACCCGATAGTGAAGTTGTCCAGATTTTTCGCCCAGTTGACTGCAAGGTCGTTGCGTGTGTCAGATGTAAAAAAGTGCGGAGATGAAATTGTACACATCCTTTGCAAGTTCGAGCAGATTTTTCCGCCAGCTTTTTTTACTAGTATGATTCACGTGATGATACATTTGGCGGATGAGGCGTTGCTTGGTGGACCAGTCAACTATAGGTGGATGTATCCAATAGAAAGGTAAGGTCGACCCATGGCCTTTGTATGATTCTTCATCATTTTATACTTGTTTATTAATTACAAAAGCCGGTTTTCGATTTTGCAGGCTTCTTGGGGAGTTTAAAAAGTTTGTGCGCAACAGGGCCAAGCCGGAAGGATCCATTGTGGAGGCATGGATCGCATATGAGTCGCTCACTTTTTGCGCAATGTATCTAACTGATGTTGAGACGACTTTCAATCGGCCCCAACGCAATAACGACGGTGGTGTGAGGAAAGAAAAACTTTCGGTGTTTGCACAAACTGCACGTCCGTTTGGCTCGTCACCAAGAGGCGAATCATTTTCTGAAAAGGACATGGAGGTAGCGCATTGGTTCGTACTCAACAATTGTGACGAGATTGGCCCGCTTCTGGATGAGCATGAACATTTGATAAGCAGTTCATATCCTTCAAATTTACATGCCGAGAAACACCGTGCATTGTTTCCTCGTTGGTTGCGCGAACATGTAAGTTTTGTACTTTTTGGTTTCTTCACATTTTAGGTTTTTCGTCATTGTCTTCATATGATCTTGAACTAACAAGATTAGAATTTTTTGTACTCTTTGAACTAGGTGTTGAAACTGAAGGAAGAGAATTCGCCGTCATACACCGAAGAATTATATAACTTGGCGGTCGGACCGTTTCGCGCTGAATTGTACTCAGGGTGTCATGTGAACGGCGTTAAGTTTGTGGATGGTCAGCGTGATGACAAGTTGTTAACTCAAAATAGTGGGGTCTTCGTCCCGGGCGGTGGCGACAGTGCCGATATTGAGTTTTATGGCAAACTAACAAGTGTTGTACAAGTGCTTTACAAAGACCGATGCCAAGTGATTTTGTTTAAGTGTCATTGTTTGATACAAATCCAAACACGAACGAGAGTGTTAAGCGAGACGAAGGGTTAGTATCAGTGAACACTAACACACGTTGGTACGATGAAGACCCTTACATTTTAGCAACTATGGCGAAACAAGTCTTCTATCTTGATGACCCGAAGGCGGGGGATGGTTGGAAAGTTGTGCAAAAAATTCATCACAGAAACATATATGATATTCCTGACGGAGATAATAATGAAGACGAAAGCGGACCTGACCAACAACTTTCATCGGAGATAGATTGTGTTTTGGCAACACCGGTGGATAGAAATGTAATCCAAGAACCGCTTGAGGTAGCTGGAATGCCTGAAATCGAAATACCGATTGATTCCATTACAATTGACCTCGGTGATCTGAGACGCTACAATCCCTCTGACCCCGCACGGACCGAGGACAGTGATGGTGAGGAATCATATGCAAGCAGCGAATCTGAACTACCAAGCGAAAATGATGAAAGTGACGACGATGATGTGTATTGTATTTCTGATTCAGACTAGCAAGGTTCGGATGTGCTGAAATTATATTTCAATAAACATTGAAACATACAGTACGTGAACTTGTAATTTGTAACGTTGTCAAATTATTAAAAATATACATTGAAACATAAATTATACGTTGTCAAATTATTAAGAATAGACATTGAAACATAAATTATGTTCTCATTTACCAAGGAAAAAAATATTGCAAATGTATCTTGTGCCGACAAATATATTTCGCGGGCCCAAGCATACTCCGGGCGACGAAGGCTTATTTCCGTGGCCTGGGGTGTCTTTGGGCGACAATTGTGGCCTGGGCAGTTTTTGGGCGACGAATAACCGTTCGTGGCCCAAAGTTTCTTTGAGCGACGAACAATGTTGGTCGCCCAAAACTTTGGGCCACGAATGGCCATTCGTCGCCCAGCTACTTGGGCCACGAATAAGTCTCTTCGTCGCCAAATGCAGAAACATAATTACTCTCATTTCTATACGAATGAAAACATTTTATGAAATATCTTAGGCGACGAACTCATATTCGTCGCCCAAATTAAGGCCTTAAGGCGACGACAAGGCTTCGTCGCCCAATTATTCGTCGCCCAAAGTAAATTATTCACGCCCAAAGGTTAATATTATTTTTTAACCGTCATTGACGTTTTGGGCGACGAATAAGCCTTTGTCGCCTTAACTCATTTTTTAATTTACACTAAAAATCTCTTAATAAAGTAATGATAAGGGGGAAAATTTTGTAAAAATATGAAACGCCGTGACAGAAGGCCTACAACTTGCATTGTCATCTCCAAAATCGAACACTAGAAACGGCGCCTATATTGTGTAATTTAATCACTGATAACGCTTACGTTTACGCTGCTATTATATATGTAATTTGTTTTTCATGCCGGTTCTTTTATGAAACCTGATCTTTGACTAA
Source organism: Gillenia trifoliata (assembly GCA_018257905.1). Classification (NCBI taxonomy): domain Eukaryota; kingdom Viridiplantae; phylum Streptophyta; class Magnoliopsida; order Rosales; family Rosaceae; genus Gillenia; species Gillenia trifoliata. Next base: position 7,635,791 of record CM031082.1, read on the forward strand.
ATTCCACAAGATGAACGGCTCAGATTTTTTATATTATGTCCCCATCTTTATATCAGAAGTCAAATTTGTATAAGACGTTATATAATTTATGGAAACTATATAACATCATCACATTTTTCGATCAATTGTTAATATAGCCATTCCTATGAACGATCGGGAACCGTTCATCTTACTACATCTCGCAGGAAGATCATGTTTTCAAAAAAAGAATCTGGATGAAAAAAAACTCTATGGACATAAAAACAAAGAGTGTAAAAACGCAAACGTTGATCGACTCGCTACAAAAGAATATAGCCTTCATAATTCCTATTGGTCATCTTTTGGAGATGACACCTTAACGAGTTGTACGCCTTGTCGTTACAAGTGTTTGTGTATTTTTTACATATTTTTCCCATTATCTCAATTATTTATTAAGAATTTCCTTCACACTGTAAGTTAATTATTTCCATTAACCTAATTTGTAAACACACATACATATTTATATTTTTTTAAATCTCGAACCGTTGAATATGTAGATCTTTTCAAGATCATTATGTACAAAAATTACTTCAATATGAAATGAATAAGTCATTATTTAGGAGACTAGAATAAGGAATGGTGATAAATTTCTAGTTTGTGCGACGAAACCATGAATCGTCGCCTAAAGTTTGTATGAGCGATTTACTATTTCGTCGCCCAAAACATGCGTACATTTGGGCCATCGAATATGTTTCGTGGCCTAAACTTTAAATTTTTAGCCCTACTAGGCGCCCTTTTTTTTGGCCTCATTTAAATTTTTGATGAGGGCCAGGGAAGACGGTGCGTCACCCAAAGTCCCCGACTACCTTCACTCGTGCTATTTTTTTTTTCATTTTTCTTCTTTCTTCCTCCTCCATCAACCGCATTCCCAAAATTGACCCACGAGCTCGTAACCTGTACTCGGCCGAACCTTAGCCTCGACCTGTGCCGTGAGCTCTTCTTCCTTCTTCCTCCATCTCTGTTTGGACTGCACCCACCACCCATCTCTCTCGTCTGCCGCACCTCCGTCTCAAAAGTAGGTTTCAAACTTTGCATTTTTCTTTTCTTCATTTTGTACATTTTTTTTTTGAATTTGATTTCTGATTTGGAATCGTAGTGAAATTGGAATTGAATGGAGTCGGGATTTAGAATTGAACGTGATTCGGGGTGAGTGCAAAAGGTGTGCCAAGCTGTGTATGTGCAAATAGGCACTTATTGGATTTTTTGGATTATGTTTTAATAAGAACCGGGTTTATATCCTTTGAATTGATGTTAGTTAATTTAGGCTTCTATTAATTTATATGCCTACATATTTGTGTGATTACAATGGGCTCCACTGCATTGATATTCCTCGATGTTTTGATTGCATGTGTATTGCTTGAATTAAATCGTCTTTTCAGACTCCATCCGCATATTTTGGCGTTACCTGTTTCTCCATTAGTGTGCCAAGGTGTTTGATGAAATTACTAGACAATGGAAGTTGTAATGTTGGGAAATTATAGGTCTCGAGATTGTCGACAATTTACCAGTAACAAGTCGCGGGTTTCTACGACGGCATTGGGTGACTGCACCGAATTATTACATAACGTTGATTATCTCGCAAATTTGCAATTGCGTTGTGTAATGAAGAATTTGCTGGTTTTAGCACATTTGAGCTTAATCTTTTGGACAATGAGCTTAGGTAGCCATTTCTTTTTTCCTTAGGTAGCCATTTCAACAAATTCAAACGCCTTCTTTTAGCTTACGAGGTCCCTAGATTCACGCGTGTTCGGATAAATAGTCATTTAAATTGTCTTTCGATGCTACAAACTACAAGTCTTTATCTCTCGAGCTTATCGTGTCAACTTAATCCAAAATTGTTTTTGGAGAAAAGAAACAACATTTTATTACCTAAGCCTTTTACAACTTTGATATCGATTGAGGGTCACCGTTTGACATTATGCTAGCCTACCATTGCCGATGGCCATTACCATTAGTTTCCGTGATTTTCTTTTAAAACCAAAAATTTGGAATGATCAGGAATTTTTTTTATTCTTGTTTACTTTGTGGATAATGGCAATGAAGCATAAAGCAATTCGGTGAAATGTGAAGTAAAAGGAAAAGTAATGGGAGGAGGCTACCATAAGCATGTCATGGAGGTTTCTTAGCTCGAGGGTAGCAAAGGCAACGTCCATAGCCATCCATTCATGATGTATGTCACCGGCTCTGCAGTTGACATTATTGCAGATGTGCAACGCATGCCATTGCCAATTTGCCAAACCTCAAATAAATATTTCCATTCTCCCCTCACCCACTCTAATATTAGAATCATACTGCCAATATGCTAGCCGTAATTAAATCTCATTAAACATATATAATGTGTTGAATTCTTATGTAATTGTATTGCTTCTCATAGCCGGATGCAACAGTTGAATTGAACAAAATCTATTGATCTCAAATGCTTAGCTTCTACGAGCCTTGCAACTTATCTCTCTCTCTCTCCGTCCGTCAATGTCAAAGGCGTGTGTGTCAATGTGTTTGTGTGTCAATATGTGCGTGTCAATGAAACATGGGGTTCTACCGATACTAGTTTTACTACCAAGTAAATTGGTTTGGCTTATATGGCTATATTCTCCCCAATAATTAATTGCATTTTTAAAGGGTAAATTGGTTTGCTTTTATAGGTTCTATTAAAACCCGTGATATTGTAGCCGAATGTATTCTCTCAAATGCAAAGGTATGTATGCCGAATGTATGCGTGTATGTATGCAAAGTGGTATGCAAGCAGTATGTGTCCGCATTGTATACAAATGTGTGTAAAAGCAAGCTGATTTTCAATTAACAAAATATATATATATATATATATATATGTACACTTGTATGCAATGAATTGCGTTATGATTTGGGGAAAACGAATCAAGATAGCATGCATTTTCTTCATTCCTCATGATCCATATATTCAAGATGTTAGTGTACTCCATAAATTAATTAAGTTATCAGTCAACAACACTTAATGTGCAAAATGGTGCATGTTATTGCTTCTATTATAGGTTTCAAAGATTCTGCTGTCTCAAAATTTGCAAAAACTAGTTATAGTCACTTGAAATAATCAATGTGTGTTGTTTGTATGTATGTGCAGTTAGCAATTTATTGGATTTTTTGGATTATAGTGTTTAATAAGAATTGGGTTTATATCCTTTGAATTTGATGTTAGTTAATTTAGGCTTCTATTAATTTATGCCTTACATATTTGTGTGATTACAGAAGAGGCTGGATTGCAGTCTTGAAACAGAAAAACCTGGTTTTGTTCTTCACCGGGTTTTGACAGTGTGCGTGTGTGTGTGAATGTGCTGTGTGTGTGTGTCAATGCTCTGTGTGTGTGTGTCAATGCTGTGTGTGTGAATGTGTTGTGTATGCAGTGTAAAATGGTGATGTCTGTGTCATGATTGTGCAAAATGGTGCATGTTATTGCTTCTATTATAGGTTTCAAAGATTCTGCTGCATTATAATTTAAAAAACTAGTTATAGTCACTTGAAATAATCAATGGTGCAACCTTACACCTCTATCTTTACAATTCGATGCTTCATCTTCATCGGCACACCTTTATCTTTGCTGTAAAAGAATCTGTATGACTACCAGTCAGTTTCTATTTTGGTTGGGCATTGTAGAATTTAAATAGGGCTGAGATTAGCTTTGTTCAAGTGCTATAGTAAATAAAACTGTCCAAACATTCCACTAGAATCAAGAGGAAAATGAAAAAGGACAATCACGTTGGAATTCTATGTAATTGATATGTTTTCTTCTCTCTCAAACACGTATAATTCTGTAAGCAACTTGTGAGTGTGAATGGTGTTTATACAATCAGGATTTATATGACTGTTATACTGAAGTGTGTGCATTGGACTGTGAGAAATTAGGATAATCAAATGTGTGCATCGGTTTTCGTGGAGACAACCATGGCATTGATGCCATTGATGGATTGTTGCTTCTGTGTGTTGTAATCTTGGTTAGGTTTACAATCAGTCCTAGTGGGCTTATGTGCAATGTTCGTGCATCGTAACTGCCAACTAGAAGAAACTGAGATGTATCTTTTCCTCCGTTTAGTAGGACCCGAACCTAAGCTTTAGTGTATGAGCTGAAAGTAGGATATTTTGTAGCTTTCTTATAATTTGGAGGTTAGATAGGCACAGATAATGTTTAGCTGGTGGATAAATTTACACATACTCATACCCCAAATTTACATTGTTTACACATATTGGCCGAGCTAGCATTTTACCATTGGAGCCCAATCTGTTTTATCAGTTGAGCATTTCCTTGCCCAGTTTTACAGTCGGCTGAACGTTTCCTTTGATCAAACATGGTGTGTTCGTTGGTGATGAAAATAAACATAGTGTGTCCAGTAAGAGTGTTACACTGTTACTTGCTGGTCTTTTCCAAACTTCCAACGATTTGTAAGAGTGTGTGTTGCTGTTTCTGTTGCTGTTAGTGTTACTTGCTGGTTGCTGCATAACTTGCAGCAGAACTTGGCTTGAAATTTGAATGGATAACTTGCTGTTACTTGCTACTTGCTGGTTGCTGCATAACTTGCAGCGGAACTTTGGTCCCTTTGTGTTTATTGAAATCATTGAATTGAATGGATTGAAATTTGAATGGATTGAATTGATTAAAATTTGAATGGATTGAATTGATTATTGAATGGATTGAATTGAATCTGAATGGATTTGAATGGATGGATTGATTCGATTGAATGGATTGAATGTAATGTATGGATTCATTGGATTGAGATATTTGGATTGAATGAAAATCGGGGAGCCCCAATACCGAAATCAAACCGAAAATTTCGGTATCCCGAAAATTCGGTATACCGAAATTTTCGGTTCGGTTTCGGTATTCGAAGTTGGCTCCCCGATTTTTCGGTTTCGGTATTCGGGGGGAGGGTTTCGGTTCGGTTACCGAACCGAACCCAGCCCTAAATTTAAATATCAAGTGCATAGTTTGAATATTCATAACAGCAGGTTCTGTATTTGGATTTGTAGTGGATTATAATTTAAGAATTTCATCTGATGAACATCCCTAAAATTTCGGAATAAGTAATAGGTCTTCGGCCAGCTTTCCAAATAGAAAGGAATTACTAAATACAGAAAGTACTTCTATTAGGCTATTAGGCATAAGGATCTGATGTATTTGCTGTTAGGCTATTATGTGATGTATTTGCTGTTGCTTCTGGTTTATGTTGGGATTTAAGGATCTGTTGCTTTTGGATGTTTAGGTGAAAGGATGGTTGGTCAAGTATGGTTGGTCAAGTGGGAGAAGTTGTAATAAGATACCATTTGCTAATTTTTCATATATGGTTGGTCAAGTGGGAGAAGTTGTTTTCAATGGTGCCATTAGAATGATAGTGGGTTATGAGACCACCTACCCATCCATGCGTTGACCAATTTTTTGTTGGATATTAACCCTAATCATGTTTGTAAATCGCATCGCCCACTTAAATGAACTTTAGTTGCTTTAGGTTGCTTGTATAACATTCTACGATTGTATTATTCTGTTGTATTTGATAGAAGTTGTATTGTAAGTACATAGATGTTTAACAATTTATTTAATATGCATATATCATTTTATTTAACAATTTGTAACATGTTCGATTTACAGATGTCGGGTTTGATTTCTACACGCCGCCGCTCTAGTTCCTAGTGCAGCTCCTTCACAGTCGGCCGCTTGCATCGCTCCCGAGGTGCCTGCCTCGTCCACTGACTCGGTGACGTTTCGTAGTGAGTGCACGCTCGCTCACTGCCATAACGTCCCGAGGACCTTCGTGCACCCGAGACTTCCACAATCGACGGCGAGGGCCTGCGGACAGGTAATATACCCATAAATTTAATCTTTTTCATTTTTGTTCGCTTGTTTAATACAGTCTAGATCAATTTTTCAATGGATGTTCAAACATTTGGTACGATTGTCAATTTTGTTGCAATATGTTTAAGGATATGTTGGAATATGTTAGAATTTAAGAATTGTTGGATATGTTGGAATTGTTGGATATGTTGGAATTGTGTGGATGTGGATATGTTGGAATTGTGTTGGATATGTTGGAATTGTGTTTGATATGTTGGAATTGTGTTTGATATGTTGGAATTGTTGGATATGTTGAATATGCTAGAATTGTCGAATATGCTAGAATTGTCAAATATGTTGGAATATGTTGGAATATGTTGGATATGTTGGATATGTTGGATATGTTGGAATTGTGTGGATGTGGATATGTTAGATTTATTGTTTGCAGGTTATGGGAAATGTTAGACTTTTAGGGGAGGTTCTGTCGAATTTTCTGTGGAGTTTTAAGATGCCGTTTTAACCTTGACTTTCTTATTTGTTTTGTCAGGGAAGAAAAATACCCGGGGCCCTTGCAGACAATTGAAGTCTACGGGGATCACACGGGCGAGTAACGAAAAGATCACCGTCACCTTTTCTGAGGAAAAGAATGGTTCGGACACATCTGACCAGCACAGCCTCCTGGTTAAGGAGATAGGGGCGATATTGCGTGCCCATTGCCCTATGCAATGGAAATCATGGCAATTTGTCCCAGATGAAACGAAGGCGGCGATGTGGCACGAGCTGTCGGTGAGTGTATTCCATACTTTGTACTACTTTGTTTAATTAAGTCCAATATTTTGTATATTTTAATAATATTGTTCTATATTTGCAGGTCAACTTTAACACTACGAACCTTGATGCCAAACGAGTGAACTACATAGACGGCCTCTTCAAAGAGCGGTACAAAGAGTGGAAGGCCGACCTCCACAAAATTTTCAAGTTGTATTCGAACCCACAGGTTGCTTTAGCCCGAGGATGCCCTGCGGAGTTGACGGAGCGGCCTGAAGATTGGGAGTGGTTATGTAACCACTTTCAAGACCCTGCTTTTTTGGTAAGTTTACACATATTTTATTATTTAACTCAACAATTAATATATGCACTAACAAATATATATTATTTAACTCACCTTTTTTGGTTCAACAGATCCGTTCTCGAGCCAATGGGATAAATAGGTCGAAAAAGGTACTTCATCACCACTCTGGTTCGATGCCCTTTGCCTATAGACTGGCTGAACACCGACAGGTAAAACTTTACATGTTTTTATTTTTAATATAAATTAATATTTCTGAATTTTAAATTTTAACTTTTTTTTTTATTTTTTAGCAAGGTGCGAAGTTTCCGGAGATTGACATGTTCCAGGAAGTTTATGTCCGCCCCGGTGATGAGACGGCTCAGCAGCTCTATGTAAGTTTCTTTAATTACTTGTTAATTTTCTTTTATAATTATTATAAACAATAATATATAATTTCTTATTACAGGCCACTATGGTGGAGAAGAGCAATGCTCATCTCGAAGAAGTGGCATCGCAGCTTCCCCCCGACATCCCTATGGAGGATGTCACTCCAACTGAGGATGCTGGTCTTCGTATACTAACGGAGACGCTAGACCAGACCCTTGGTCCTAGGCGGGGTAGGGTTTACCGGGGGATGGGGAAAGCGCGACTCCGAGAAAAGGGTGCCTCATCTTCTAACAACAATTCAGAAGAGGTCACCACATTAAAGGCAAAAGTTGAAGACCTGGAGCAGAAGCTAGAGGCTCAGGCAACCCTATTCGCGTCTCAGATGAGCCAAGTCTTAAACGCCCTCCAATTGTCCGGCATTCCACTCAATACGCCATCATCTGATTCGCAGCCCCCTCAGTAGCTAGTTATTTCGTTTTAAGATTTTAATTTGTTTTTATTATTAAATATTGTGTACGTACATTTCTTTATATAATCAACTTTGTTTTTTACATTGTTCATTATATTGTATTGTCTTTTAAATACCAATTAATGAAACACAAATCAAAAAATTTAAAAAAAAATATTAATCAATAAAATAAATAAATAAATAAAATAAAACATAAAATAAAATAAAATAAAAAAATATTTTGGGCTACGAATAGCCGTCGTCGCCCAAAGCT